>JAQZBX010061188.1:0-17154 GCA_029593785.1 Cabassous unicinctus
GCAACCAGATAGAAGAAAAAAAAGTCCGTGGAACCCTTTATAAACGAAAGCTTTTACGTACATAAAATAATTAGAAAAGCAACCAATCATGTTGAAACACAGTTATAAAAATGTATACCAGAATTGTGGTATAGCAGCACATGCGCTTTTATATTAATGCGTGAAATGACATCAAGTGGAGGATCTACTAACGACTATAATTTCAAAGTAGTGATTGATGAGCGTGAGCAACATTTTGAGATGACAGTGACGGGGTAACGTGCCTGAAAATATCTGTGAGGTATATTGATGAAAAAGTTACAGGTTCAGCTAATGCCCCTGGGCCTTGTCTACAATTTAAAAATAAAAGAAAAATTAAATTTCAACTACAAATGGGGAGCAAGCGTAGCTCAATGGTTGAGTGCACGCTTCACATGTACGAGGTCGCAGGTTCAATACCTGGTCCCTCCTTAAATAAAAAAATTTTTCAGCTAGAGGTAAGTGAAAATAAAGACATAATTTTTCTCCTATCCAAGTTCACAGACCTCCTGAAGGGGTCTGGGGAGCCAACTTAAGGACCTCTGAAATAAAATTTCAGGCAGAATATCATTGTATAAAGTCAGGGCAAGCAGAACTGTTCCGGCTGAGGTTTGGTGGAGAGAGGGAAATGCAATCTGCTTCAGTGCCCCCTCACTCCTGTGGGGCACCCTAAAATCTTGAGTTTCACTGGAAGTCCGGAGGCCTGAATTCTCTGCCTGGCTCTTTGTGAACTTGGGCGAGAGTCCCTTTGCCTTTCTGGACCTCAGTTTCCCCATCTGGAAAATGAGGTGTTGGGCCCATTGTCCCCTGAGATCTTGTCCAGCTCTGACATTCTGGGAGTCTGTGGTTCCCCTCCCCTGGAGACAAAGGCCTCAGAAGCTTGGGTCCGCAGGAGCAGTGGACCGGAGAGAGGGAACAGCTGGGGCCAAGCTGGCCAGGTCCCAATTGTTGAAGGGAGGAGGAGGAGGAGCTGCATGGCGCTCTCCAAAGCGACAGCTGGGTGAGCCTGGCTGGGGGCCTCGTCCCTCGCCTGCCATCTGTGCCTCCTTCCTGCAGTTGGGCCCGTGGGGGGTGGGGGAGTGCAGATGGGCCCAGGCCAGCCAGCAACCTGGGTGGAAGGGGGAGGGGCTGGCTGAGAAAGAGCCAGGGAAGAGCCTGGGAGCTTACTGTTGGGTGCTTAACCCTTTCCACCCTCCCTTTCCCACCCTGGCCTTGTAGAATTCTCGAGAGAGGACACACGATGGAGGTTACACAGTACTGTTAGGCTACTCAGTCCAGCTATGCTCCTTAATGATTTTGTGACCTTGGGCAAGTGACCTAACCTTTCTGAGATTCGCTTTCCTCCTCTGTCCAATAGACATCATTCCTAGGAGCTACCTCTCAGTAGTGGACACGGTTTAAATGACACGGTGTAGGTAAAGTACCCCAACTCAGCACTGACCGTGGTGGCACCTCCCTGTGGATGCCATGCTTTAGGTCATCAAGTGAGGGCTCGTGCTGGGACCGTCCAATGCCCTGCTGGTTGGCATACGACAAGGAGGCTGTCGTGAGACACCATGCAAAAGTCTGTCTATCTGTTCCCTAGGCACAGGGGACTTTATAGAAGACTTGCCCTCTCCACACCTTCGCCCCAGCTCTCCCTTCCCTATGGATGGCCCTTCCTCACCAATATCCACGTATGCAAAATCCTGCCCATTTTAAATAATGTATCTATTTATGAATGTTTTTTTTTTAGATAGGCAAAACCTTCACATAGTTCAAACTTCAAAAGCAGAGTACATACCGTGAAACGTTTGCCATTCATTCCTATCTTCCCAGAGGCCTCCACCAGGAGGCAGTTTTCCAAGTGTCTTTCCCGAAATAATGTATGTACATAACAAAATATAACTATAAGGACATCCTTTGTACATAAAAGAGAGCACACTACCTACATTGTTTTCTCCGCACTTTGCTTTTTTCATGTAGTTATATATCTTGGAGATAATTTCCTTTTCAAATACAGAGTTTCCTCATCCTTTTTTGCGGCTACACGGCCTTCCAATGTTTGGATGTCCCATAATTTGTAGAGCCATATTTTGTCTATTGATGGCCATTTAGATTGTTTCCAAACTTTCACTGTCACAAACAGTGCTGCAGAGAATAATTGTGAACATGCCTGGTTTCACTTGTATGCAGCCATTTCTATAGAGGAAATCCCTGGCAGTTGAGTCCATGGTTCCAGAGGTACATACTTTCTTTCCAGAAAAGAAAACACACACACTCATATACACATAAGAGAATCTGTTTCTGACACTGTAGTAAGCAAAGATGGGTTAAGCAGGACACAGAAAGCAACAAACATAAAGAACAATTGATACATTGAACTTCATCAAAACTAAAAACTTTTGCTCATCAAAGATACCATTAAGAAAGTGAAAAGACAAGTCATAGACAAGAGGGACATATTTGCAATGCACAAATCTGACAAAGGACTTTCATAATATATAATATATAAGCAAATTTTAAAGTGAGCAAAAGACTTGAATGGGCAGGCACTGATGGCAAGAAGATATCCAAATGGCCTATAAGCCTGTGAAAGGGTGCTACTTTCTCAATTAGTTTCAATTAATGTTTTTATTAAGAACGAGACTGAAAATCTTTTTATGTGCTTAAGATCTATTTGCATTTCCTTTTTATATGAGTTGTCTAGCTATAGCCATTGCCTGTTATTGCTCACCAGGAAAATGCACATTGAAGCAATGATTTCCAACTACAGACCCACCAAAATGGCCCAAAACGGAAAGGCTGACCGTGTTAACTGTCATCGAGGATGAGGAGCTACTGCAATTCTCATACGCACATATGGCCACTTTGCAAAAATGTTGGGTGGTGTCTAATAAAATTTAACCCTGTGCCCACAAATCCCACGCCTAGGTTTATACCCAAGAGAAATGAGTGCATATGCTCCCAAAAATACTTGTATAAGACTGTTCATAGCCACTTCATTCATCAAAGCCCCAGACTAGAAACAATCCAAATAGCCTTCAGCGTGATAAATTGGGGTGGATTCATAAAATGGAATACTACACAGCAATAAAAACAAACCACAAAAACAAAGACAAAAATGAAAGAAGAAAATAAAAAAATAAAAAAGCCAATGAACTTCTGATATGCACAATGAAACTTTCAAACATGTTGAGCGAAAGAAGCCAAACACGAAATAGAACACACTGTATGATTCCACTTATGTGACGTGTTAAGAACAAGTGAAATTGATCTGTGTTGATGGAAGCCAGAATAGTGGTTAGATTTTGGATGGGCATGAGGAAGGAAACTTTTTAGGGTGAGGGAAGTGTTCTATATCTTAATTGTGGTGGTAGTTACATGAGTGTATACATACGTTAAAGTGTATCCAACTGTCCATTTAAGATCTGTGTATTTTATTGGATATGAATATACCTTAATTTAAAAATTCCAATTAGGAGAGAATGGGTATGTGCTTTTGAAATGGTGATAGTGACAAAATTGTCTTCCATGGCATTTGTAGCAGTTAACACTCTCACTAGGAATTTATAAGCATATCTATTTCCTTACCTCCTTAAAAATGCAGTGTTATCAAACTTTTTAAATTATTTTCACCAGGTTGATAGGTGTAAAACTTTCTCAGAGAATTTTCAATTAGCATTTTTTATTAAAATGAGATTGAAATCTCTTTATATGTTTATGATCTAGTTGCATTTCCTTTTTGAGTGAGTTGCCTGTCCATATCCTTTACCCATTTTTCTATTAGGTCACTGATCCTTTTCTTTTTGACATAAGAAATCCTTTATATTTAAAGGAAATTAGCCCTTTGTTTGGGGTGTGAGTTGTAGATATACTTTTGGTGCTTTTCACAATGCAGATTTCTTCTTGTAAATTTAAAGTAATCTAATTTACCAGTATTTTCTTTTATGGCTTCTAGATCTTAAGCCAAAGTTAGAAAGACCTTCTCTGAGGTTATGAAATAATCTTCCCACCAGATCTTCTATTATTTTCACAGTTTCATTTTTATATGTAAAGCTTTCATACATTTGAGGTTTATCATTTTTTTAAGATGGTTACCCAGTTTCTTAATACCATTTAGTGAGTAATCCATCTTTCCCCCACTGATATGAGATGCAGTCTTTATTACATCTTGCATTTCTGTATGTATTTGGGTTTATTTATGGAGTTTCTATTTCTTTTCTATTAATCTGTCTCTCTATTCATATACCAGTTACTAAGGCTTTATAACATGTTTTAATATCTGTAGGACTAGTCAACACTCATTGTCTTTCCTCAGATCTTCCATGGCCCTTCTTATTTGTTTATTTTAGTATTTACCTTTAAATTCTGTTTATATACCAAAAAACCCTTTAGTAATTTTTGTTGGGATTATGTTAAATTCATAGATTAAATTAAAGAGAATGGACAGCCTTATGATGCTGAGTCAAACTATCCATGAACATAGTTTACTTGTTCTATTCTTCTTTTGTATCCTTTAGTAATGTGTTAAAATTTTCTTCATATCATTCTTATACATTTCTTTTTACATGCATTCATAGTATTTACCTTTTTGTAGTTATTGTAAATGGGGCACTTTTCCATTATATCTTGCTGTTTGCATATTTGAAAGCCATTGTTTTCTGTATGTTAATTTTTTTATCTCACTATGTTACTAAATTTGCTAATGGTTTACAGTAGTTTTTCTGTGGTTTCTCTGGAAATACTATCTTATCATTTGCAAATAGTGATCATGTTACCTCTTCATTTACAAATTTTATACTTTTAGTATCTTTTTTCTTCTAATTGCATTGGCTAGTACCTTCAGGAAAGTGCTAAATAATAGTGGTGTCTTGTTCTTTATTTTGATGTCAATACCTTAATTGTTTACCTATTAAACACTTCAGGTTGAAAAAGATAGATTTTCCCCCCAACATTTTGTTATTAAACTTTTCAAACATATTGCGAAGTTTAAAGAGTTTTGCGTTGAATACCACCTGGATTCTACCATGAACAGCTTACTATATGTGCCAGTGCTGGCTGCTCCCGTCTGTTTGAGTGGGGAAGGGGACTTTGTACAAAGAATTCCTTGTGGACAGGACCTGGCACATAGCAAGTGTGCAGGGGATGCTCAGATTGACAAATGCTGAAAGTGAAGCCCTGGCAGCTTAGTGCCCTGCTCAGGGTGTCACCTGGAAGTCAGAAGCTTTTAGAGCAGGAGGGGGGTGGGGCCATGCTCAGGTGAACAGAGGATGACAGCCTCCCCCACCCCCCACTGTTCCCAACTTCTAAAAGACCCAGGGTGGGTGGTGGCATTTCCACAAGACAGTCTCTTTCCTGGCAGCTGGCGGGAATTTCCTTTCTTCCTTTCTTTCTCTGTCTCCTGTTCCTGCCCAACTGTCCCCTCCTGGCAGGGTCCCAGGCAAAGAAAGGGAAGTGGCCTCAGAAAGTGCTTCCCTTCTGCCCTGAATGAGCCCTTCCTGGACAGCGGGAGTGGGGCAGCAGAAGGAGGGGGCATGAAGGGGGGAGTGGGGTGTTGGTGTTGGGGGACGGATGAGGAAGGGGCCAAGGGAGCTTTGTACCTTTCCCAACCCAGTGGTAGATAGGGGCGTCTGATTATTGCATTTTTAATCTATAATACTGCCATCATCTCCTTACCAGGTGGGACTGTCTCGGTCTGTTTTCTTGCCTTTTCCTAATACTAAAATCTGGGCTCCCAGAAGCCAAGGACCATGTCCATTCATCTTTCCATTCCCAGCAGCCAATGTTGGGTCAGCATGCCAGATGGAAATCTCTTGGGATGGGGAGGCCTCTTGGGGCACAGGTGGTGACAAGTCTTGACCAAGTCTCAAGTCTGCCCGACTATAGAGCTTTAAATTGAAGACCCCAGGTGAGGGTGTGGTAGGTGAGGCCCTGTGGACAAAGTAGAGGCTTCCTGCAGGTCCTGGCCCCACCGTCTGCAGCCGTGCCTCCACGTGAAGAAGCACACTGGTTGGGTGTCTGGGACCAGCATCTGGCAAATTAGGAGTCAAGGAACCAGATGTGCACTGGGCTTCTCTCCACACCCACGTGCCCCTTCTCAGCCTCAGCTGCCCCTTCTGTGAGATGGGAGAGTGCACTGAAGATGAGGTAATGTGGGCATAGCATTATGCTGGAGGAATGCAGAAAAAGCTAGTTCTTTATTTGTGGGGAGGGAGTTGCTGGAAGGGGAAAGTTAGCTCCATCACTGTAACAGAATTAGAATACGTGGCCGTGAAGATCATAGGCTTCGGGACTCTGAAATCTGACACAGCCAGTATCTAGATGAGTTAATAGATCCTAAAGCCTTGGTTTTCTTATTTATAAACTGGGGGTAATAAATCTTACCTCACTGAACAATAATCACTCACATTTATCGAACATGCACAAGAGGCCAGGGACTGTTTGAAACACATCACACGTCTGGCCTCACAGAGTGCTCACAACAACCCTGTGAAATGGGGGCTGCCCCATTTCACAGATGAGAGAACAGGGGTGCAGGAAAGCTAAGAAACTGGCCCAAAGTCACACAGCTAGAAAGTGATAAGACCAGAACAAACAGGATGATGTAGGCTAAGAGGTTAGCATAGTACCCGGCACATAGCAAGCCTCGGCCAGGAGGATGGCCTGGGCCATTACCTTTCTGAGTGCCCAAAACTTGCAATCTGCAGGTATAGGGTGCAGGGCATGGGGGAGATACCAAGGAGAGCTACAGGACATCAGAGACCCTCTGGATTGTGCAACCAAGACACAGTAGACAAGGGGGGCTCTGTTCTCTGCAGCTTTGTGGACCAGTCAGGGAGACAAACAATAAATAAGTAAACAAAGTAGTAAGTAAGATCATTTCAGACAGTGAGAAGTGCTATGAGAAAAAGACAAAGACTCAGGAGGGGGATGGAGACTTGGAAGGGTATGAATTAGATAAAATGGTCAGGAAAGACCTCTCTGAAAACCTTAATGAGAAAGAGCCAGCCATGTAAAGATTGCAGGGAAGAGTGTCTTCAGAAAAGGGAAAAGCATGTGCTAAGGCCCAAGGCAGGGAGGAAGGCCCATATAGGTGGAGCATTGTAGCTGAGCAGGAGAGCAGTGGGAGATGCAGTTGGAGAGATAGACAGGGGATAGAATACCCCCAACTTGGAGACCATGGTTAGGAGTTTGGATTTTCTCTGAGGTATGGTAGGATGCCATTGGGGCTTTCAAGCTCAAGACCACCTCTTACTTGAGCTAAACAAAGAAATACCAGTAATAATACATCCCTTAGAAAGCCTGAGACAAGACTTGACTTTGAGAAACAGGGCACCTTGTTCAAACTTAGACCATGATTTATTCACTGTGCTGGGGTGAAATTGAGCTTAGAGATTTCATCTTTCAGGACTTACCTGGGTGTTTGAAATCACATGGGCAGCTTTGCCTACCTAAAAACGTTTAGGTTCCCCATGGGAATTATAACAGACCCTCTCTTTAGCCAGAGACATGGGCATGAAGACTGTGGTTTACATGAACAAAGACAAGTGGTCGATTTTCTGGCCTGATGGGTGGGTTCTCTGAAGGAAATCACAATGCTTTGCATAAACACAGACAACAGGAGTAGGCGGGGCCAGGAGAGCTCACATGTAGGAAAGAAATCCATTGCTGTGGCTAATTGATTTTTTAAAAATATGTTGTTACTACAGAAGTTGTGGACTTACAAAACAAGTATACAAATGTGTAGAATTCCTATACAACAACCCTTCACCAACACACCACACGGCTGTAGAACATTTATTACAGATTATAAGATATCATCAGATTATTACCACTAACTATGGTCCATGGTGTACATTTGGCATATTTTTTCCATACCCCCCTATTATTAACACAGTATAACTTTGGCATTGATGCAAGACTATTACAGTATTGCTGTTAACTATAGTCCATAGGTTACATTAACTGTATTTTTTCTATGCTTCTCCACATTCCCACCACCCTGCAGTAATGATGTACATGCTTTCTAGTTCACAGAAGGACATTCTTGCATTTGTACTATTAACCACAATTCTCATCTACCTCTGGGTTCACTAAGTTACCCAGTCCCTAGATTATTCTCTAGCTTTCTTTCAATTGACATTTACATCCCTAGACTACCCTTTTCAGCCGCAATCCCATTTATAAACCAGCTGCTACTCAATATAAACATGTTACCATCAACTCTATCATTTCCACACATTTACAGTCAAGTTAATTAAAACGTCTACATATATTAAGCATCAGCACTCCTTCACAGCCCTCCTCTTATCTCCTAATAACCTATACTCTAGGTTTTAACTCCATGCGTTTATTTTTCTTATTTCTTTCATATTAGTGAGACCATGCAATATTTGTCCTTTTGTATCTGGCTTATTTCACTTAGCGTAATGTCTTCAAGATTCATCCATTTTATCATATGTGTCCCAATTTCATTTCTTCTTACTGCAGCATAGTATTCCATCATATGTATATACCACATTTTGTTTATCTGTTCATCAGTTGATGGACACTTGGGTTGTTTCCATCTTTTGGCAATTGTGAATAACACCACTATGAACATCAGTGTGCAGATGTCTGTTCGTGTCACAGTTTTTAGTTCTTCTGGACATATTCCTGGAAGAAGAATTGCCAGATCATACAGCAGTTCTATACTTAGCTTCCTGAGGAACCGCCAAACTGTCTGCCACAGAGGCTTCACCATTTTACAATTCCACCAAGAGTGAAGGAGTGTTCCTATTTCTCCACATCCTCTCCAGCACTTATTGTTTTCTGTTTTTTTAATAATGGCCATTCTATGAGATGTGAGATGATATTTCATTGTCATTTTGATTTGCATTTCCCTAATAGCTAGTGATATGGAACATTTTTTTCATGTGCTCTTTGGCCATTTGTAGTTTGTCTTTGGAGAAATGTCTATTTAAGTCTTTGCTCATTTTTTAATTGGATTACTTTCTCTTCTATTGTTGAGTTGTAGGATCTCTATAAGATTCTTGGCTGGCAGTTTTTCTCTTGCAATATCTTAAATATATCATACCACTGCCCTCTTGCCTCCATGATTTCTGATGAGAAATCGGCACTTAATCTTATTGAGTATCCTTTATATGTGATGCGTTCTCTTCTCTTGCTGTCTCAGAATTCTCTCTTTGTCTAGCATTTGACATTCTGATTCATATGTGTCTTGGAGTCGGTCTATTTAGATTTATTCGGATGGGAGTACATTGTGCTTCTTGGACATGGATATCTATGTCCTTCAATAGGGTTGGGAAATTTTCTATCATTATTTCTTCAAATATTCCTTCTGTCCCTTTCCCTTCTCTTCTCCTTCTGGGACACCCATGACACGTATGTTTGCACATCTCTTGCTGTCATTTAGTTCCCTGAGACCCTGTTCAATTTTTTCCATTCTTTTCTTCATCTGTTCCTCTGTATGTTTGCTTTCGGAGGCCATGTCTTCAAGCTCACCAATCCTTTCTTCTGCCTTCTCAGATCTGCTGTTTTATGCCTTCAGTGTATTTTTAATTTCATTTATTGTGCCTTTCATTCTCATGAGATTTGCTATTTTTCTGTGTATGCTTTCAAATTCTTATTTGTGCTCATCCACAGTATTCTTAATATCCTTAATCTCTTTAACCATCTCATTGAATTTATTAAGATTTTTTTGGACATCTATGATTAGCTGTCTCAACTCTTTTATGTCATCCAGAGGCTTATCTTGTTCCTTTGACTGGGCTATATATTCCTGTTTCTTGGTATGGATTGTAATTTTTTTGTTGGTGTCTTGGCATCTGGCTTACTAGATGTGTTTATTCTGGGCCATTTCTCTCTTTAGTTTAGGGCTTTCTTGCCTTTCCTCTCTTGCTGGTTGTGTAGTAGGAGCCAAGGATGTAGTTGGTGCTTTAAGCTGTGGAGGCTGATGCTGCCCACATTGCCCCAGGGACCAATGAAGGTTCTCCCCCCTTTCTTCTCTGCCAGGGGTAGGGACAGAGCCACAGCCATGTGTAATCATTAAAACTGTGCAGGCCAAGACCATCTGTAGATGCCCGGAGAGACTGATGAAGCGCCATGCTCCTTCCTCCCCTGTCTTGAGCAGAGATGGAGCTGCAGGTGTGGGCAAAAATCTATGCCATACGGGTCCAAAATGACCACAGTTGCCCATCTAGATTGATGTAGCACCAGCCCCCCTCCTCCCTTGCCAGAGGAGGGGATGGACCCTCTGGAGTGCCCAAAAATCTAATCCATGTGGGCTGAATGCACCTGCAGTTGTCCTGAGAAGCTGAGGGAGTACTGTACCTTCTGCCCTTTAGGGGATGGGGGTGGAACCACAGATGCCCAACAGTTCAGTCCATGTAAGTCGAAAATGCCTTCCATTGCCTGGAGAGGCTAAGGAAACACCAGCGCCCTCCTTTCCTATTAGATGGAGGGGGTGGGTCCACAGGCACCCAACAGTCCAGTCCATGCAGGCCAAAAGTGCCTGCTGTTGCCCGGAAAGGCTGAGGAAACACCAGCACCCTCCTATCCTTCTTGGGGGTGGGGATGGAGCTACAGGCATCTGACTATTCAATCTGTGTGGGCCAAAAGCACCTACCGTTACCCAGAGAGACTGGGGAAACGCCACCCCCTCTTGTCCTATTGGGGGTGGGGGTGAACCACAGGCACCCGACAGTTGAGTTTGTGCAGGCCAAAAGCACCTGCCATTGCCCAGATTGGCTGAGGAAACATCAGCCTCCCTCTATCCTATGCGGGAGAGGGCGAGGGTAGAGATGGAAGGGAAGGTGTTCAACAAACCAGTTTGTGTGGGCCAAAAGCACCCAAAGTTGCCCAGAGAGGCTGAGGAAACACAGCCGCCCTCCTATCCTATTACGCGGCAGGGATGGAGCTACAGGTGTCCCAGTAGCCAGTCTGTGCCAGCCGAAAGTGCCTGCAGTTACCCAGAGAGGCTGGTGCAGGTCCCGTCTCTCTGCCAGAGGTGGGGCTGGGGCTTAGACTAGAGCTGCAATCTGATCTGGGTGGAAAGAAGCCCGTCCCTACCAGCACTGTAATTTGCAGTCCGCCCGCTTCCCCTCATGCCGGGGGTGGAGTTAAAATGGCAGCTACTGGCTTCTTTCCAACTTGGACAGATTCAAACTTTAGCTGTTCTTAGGGTTATACTTTAGCCAGCCGAATTTACTAATCAGTAGCTGAAGTCAGTGGCCAACCACCTCTTCCTCTCTCATTTTTGGGAAATGGAGCTTCCAACTCCAGCCACAGAATGGCTTCCGAGGTGGCTTGTGCCTCCAGTGGAGGATGTACAGCTGCCCCCATGGCGTGGAGTGCTCTACTCAGGATCTTCTCTGCAGATGGGCAGTCTTCTCCTTCCACTCTTTCAAGGATGCTGCAGGATGCTCTTCTGGTCTCCTGGAGCCCCCAGGCAGGTGCTTTAGATAGCTCTGGGTGATTACTAACCGCCCTTTAGGACAAACTGACTCTTGGAGCTCCTTATTTTGCTACCATCTTGCCCTTCCTCCAGTGACTAATTTTGGGGGTATCACTGGGTAAGCAATGGGCAGCCTGGCCTCAAACCAGCTATGATTTATGCCCCTGGGCTTCAGAAATAAATTGGAACTTACTGAAGAGATCATTCCAAAGGTCATTTTGAGGCTCAACAAAGAACTCCCTGACAGTTTCCTGCTAATGAAAAGATTGTTAGTAGGGAACTGGATGTAGACCAAGAAGACAAAGTGGAAATATTTAGAATCATTTGTTTTTGTAAATGGATCAAAAGCAGAAGGGACAATAAGTGTAGCAAAGAATTAATATTTCTAATATACAAAGAGCTCTTATTTAAATCATTAAGAAAAAAACACCTCATTAGAAAAAAAAAAAAAAAGTTGAGTAATAAGGTAGTTCACAAAGAAATGCAAATGTCCAATAAGCAAACAAAATTATAATCAATCTTACTAGGCATCAAAAGACTTGCAAATGAAAACAATGAGATATTATTTTTCATCTAAAAAGAAGCAAAAATTTTAAATTAAAATATCCTGTACTGTCAAGGGTATGGGAAATGGTCATTCTCTTGAGCTGCTCTTGGGAGTACAAATTAGAATAACTTTTTTGAATGGCATTTTAAATTTTACTTTTTTTTTTTTTAAAGAGGTACCAGGTATCAAACCTGGGACCTCATCCCTCCATTCCCAGCATTTTAAAATTTAAAATAAATTTTTAAAAAGTAAAAACAAAAAACAAACAAAAAAACCATGAAAAATAAATTTAAAAAATTTTTTTTAAATTGAAATAACAAAGGCCTTTTTTTTCAGTGCGGAACTGATAACAGCAATTTCACTATAGGAATTTAGCCTTTTAAAGTATGTCTAAATGTGTGCAGAGATTCAGCTAAACTGGTGTTTACTGAGCCTTTTTAAGTATTGAAGAATTACAAGCACCTATGGTTCCAAAAGTTGGGGTTTGGTTCATATATTATGGTACAGCCAAAATGGTGACATTTGAGAATATTTAATGGCATAGGAGAAAAAACAAAACAAAAAAGCCAACTCAGCTGGGTATAAAATAGAGCAAAAGAATATTCACCAGGAAGTGAGAGTATTTATCCCTTGTCTGTTTTTCTCAAATTTCCTACTTTCTAAAAATTATTTTTTTACTAGAAAAGTTGTAGGTTTACAGAACAATCATGCATAAAATATAAGATTCCTATATACCACCTTGTTATTAACACCTTGCATTGGTGCAGTACATTTGTTATAATTGATAAAAAGCACATTTTATTAATTGTACTATTAACTATAGTCCATGATTTAGCTTTGAGTTCACTATTTGTGTTGTGTTGTTCCACAGATTTTTTAAATTTTATTCTAGTTAGTAACCTATATATAACCTAAAGTTCCCCCTTGTAACCACATTCAATTATATAATTCAATGCTGTTAATTATATTCACAATGTTGTGCTACCATCACCACCATCCATTACCAAAAATTTTCCATCGTCCCAAATAGAAACTCTGTACATTTTAAGCCTAACTCCCTATTCCCTACTTTTTTTTTTTTTTTTTAAGTGAGACGGGAACTTCTAAAATGGCAGAGGTTGGAGCCATACAGTGGGAACACGGGAAAATTGGTGCATCAGGTCCAGTCCTCTTTGGCTATAGGACCTCACCCACGTGGCTTACCTGCTCTGTGCCTCAGTTTCCCTTATGAAAATCTGAGATAATTCCTGTCCTGCCTCCCTCACAACAAAGGGGAAAATATGTCTGTATTGGTTTTCTACTGTTGCATAACAAGTTACCCCAAAACTTAGCCGGGTGGCTCTGGCTGCAGGCCCTTCATGAGGTTACAGTTGAAGCTGTCAGCTGGGGCTGCAGTCATCAGAAGGCTCGACTGGGGCAACATCTATCTGCTCCCAAGCTCGCTCACCCACCTGGGCCTCTGCTTAGGCTGAGTCCTCACTCAGTGCAGCTGGCTCCCCCCAAGAGAGTGACCCAAGAAAGAACAAGAGAGCCCAAGGCAAAAGACACAGCCTTCTATAACCTCAGAAGTGACATGCCATGGCTTCTGCCACTTCTGTTGTTACACAGGCCTCTGCTGGTTTGAGGTGGAGGGGACCACTGGGGCCGTATGGGAGGCTGCCCACTACAAAACCCTGGAGTTAAAGTGCTTTCTAGTGCAGGGTGTGTTCTGAGCACTGTGCCAGCTCACAACATTCAAACTATGCCCAGCTTCGTGAGAAGCTGGGGAGAGCACGGTGGGAGCCCACAGGGAGAGGGAACAGGTAAAGGAGCTACCGTCCACTTATTCCCTGAGTGCAGCTTGGGGGCAACTTACATAAAAATAATAGTGATTACTGCTGGGGCTGGTAGAACAACTTGGCAACTTGGAGTTTGTTGTGGGAGGTACAGTATGTGTACTTTTTTCATGTGTTTGTTTGTTTTTTAAGTTTTTTTCTTTGAACATGTATGACTTTTAAAACTTGGAAAAGATTTTTAAACCAAAAATATGTAAGGTCAGTGAGTTCCTCTGAGTCTCAAGAAAACCCACAAGTGATGCAGTGACTCCACTTCAGAAGTGCAAAAAAAAGTGCCACCGGAACCAGGAGGAATCCTGGTCCAGGTCAGAGAGGCTGGGGAGGCAGAGAGGGAATGAAATAAATCAAGGCAGTAAATCTGACCCTCCAGGTTACAGCTAGCCCGCCCTGTCCCTCCCCACCAAGCGGCCAGGTGTTAGGGACCACACTCTGGTGGGACCTGAGAGCTGGGAGGTGTGAGCACCCTGACCTGCGAACAGCTTTCCCCACAGGGCAGTTTGGATCAGATGCCCTGAGTGGGGTGTCAGGGTGGTCTCGTCTAAAGATGAGCTCAGGTGGAGGTGGCCATGAGGAGCAGCAGCCAGGAAAATCCACACCCCAAGAGAAGGGTCTCCGAGCAGCCTGAAGATTGGAAGGCAGTGGTGACAGGAGTCCCTGGGAGCCACTGTGGCTCCTGGAAACCTGAGCCAAGGGTGTGGGGGTGTAGAGTCTCCCCTCTTCTCCCCTTCAGCACTATGAAAGGTCACTGGGAATGTTAGAATTGGAAGGGGCCTCAGAATTTATCAGGGCCCTCCCTGTTGTCTTATAGACAAGAAAAAAGACCCAGACAAGGAAAGCGTTTGTCCAAAGTCACACAACACTGTGGGTGGCCAATTGGAAAAAGGACTCGTCTCCAAGAGCTGGTAAATAAAAAAGTGGTTGACTTTTTCTGTGTGGCTCAGAAGCAGAGCTAGGTGCTTATGGTAAGAGTTATAAGAAGGCAGATTTTTTTTACAAGGAGGCAGATTTTTACCCCGATATAATGAAGAGTTTTCTAGTGATTAGAATACAGTAGTGAGCTATATGAGACTGGGAGCATTCAAGCCAAGGCTGGAGTGTGTCTCAGGGACCTAGGAAGGAGGCTGTTAAGCTAAGCTCCTTCCTTCAGGCTGGAATTCTGAATGCGCCTGAGAACAGCGGCCGCCGCCCTCTGCTGGTGGCATGGCAGTAGTGCAGCTTCCCACACTGCCGTCCTCTGGCCAAGCCTGGCTTTCCAAATAGGAGCCAACCCTTTGGATCTGAGAGTCCCTGGCTGGGGCGTTCTGAGAGGGAGTGGAAGATGTCGTCTGCATAGGCGTGCCAGGAAGGCAGGCGAGGTCGGCGGAATGCCCCATCCATGTCTGTAACGTTGGGGTGAAGCTTGTGAAGCCCCCCTCAGATAACTGGTGTGTGAACTGTGCCCAGCATTGCTGGTCATCTCAGGGTGACCATACTACACCTTTCCTGTGAGCAGAGCCCCCAGGACTGACAGGGCCGGGATTGGGCACTGCCCTGAGTGTCCAGAGACCTGGGCATAGCCCTGGCATAGCCATTGCCCACTCATTCACCAGTGACCTCAGGAAAGTGCCCTCCACTCTCTAGGCCTCACACTGATGGTGGGGTGGAGGCGCAGGGACTCGGACAGCCAGAGAGAGGATCTCTCTCTCCTTTGGGGGACACAGTGTAAAGAACACCAAACTCAATGATACGATACCTGGTGGCCTAATCAGGCAAGGTCTGAAATCAATAGTTTTCAATTGAAATCAATGAAATCAATGATCCCAGATACCTTATTTCCTCTTTCTTATTTCCTCCCCTCCACCCTTTCCACCAGTGTCCTCATGTTCTTTCCCGTCAAATCTGCCTTCAAGAAAGTTCCCCAAAACCCATTCACAATGAATTAGCAATAACTGAAAAGATCTCCTACTATGCCCTCCTCAGTGGTATTTATAGGTTAATAAGCAGGAAGGTCTAGCACCAAAGGAATGAATTCCTAATGGTGGGATTTCAGGTATTAGCCAACTTGAGAGTCAAAGATCCTTTTATAAGGCAGCAATTTCTTAGAGTCAAGAAAGAAGGAGGAAATCTTCCCCCTCCCTTTTGTGCTGGTCAGACCACAGGCTGGAAGTACAGTATTGTGCTCAGCTCCATGAGCCACTCTTTAACTGGGAAATAGATCAAAAGGTAATCTGAGGAAGATGGCCATGATGGCAAAAACACTTCTGAGCCAGCATAAGCTGCGTGTTTGTACCTCCTCCCCTTTCAGTGTGCTCTGGAATTCCCCTTCTGTCAGCTGCCTCCTGCTTTGCTGTCAGTCATTCCATGAGGATTTCACAGTAACTTTGAAGGTGAGGGAAAAGCTTGCATCAATTCCCCTTCTTTGGTCAGTTCAGCCTATGGATCTGTCCCTTTCTCTATCTCAGCTTCCCAGGGAGAGTGTAGGTCTCTGAGGGCAGGAATAACACCTTCTAGGCAGAGGTGTACCCTTGTGTCTGGAAAGACCTGGGGACTTGGGGGATGGAGTCCTAGGTTCTAGTTTCAGCTCTGCACTTACTTGCTGCATGACCTTGAGCTAGTCAGTTAAACCTTTTGAGTTCTCTCATCAATAAAATAAGGGAAATAACACCTCCTCCAGGGGGATGGTGAGACTCAAGCTGTTTATATTACTTAACCCATAAAACCAGTCATTAATAGAATAATATATTCACCCAGAGCCACTGCCAGGCACCTTAGCTTTGAAGTCTGTCTCTACCACAGTGTGACCTTGGGCAAGTGATTTGTAAGATGGGATAATAATGAGTTAATAGAGATCTGAAGTGCTTAGAAAACACTAATGCCTGGTAGGTGATCAATAAATGTTAGTCATTAATTGCATCTCCTGGAAGAGAGAATTCACCCACTCAACAGATATTTACTGAACCCTTACTATGTGCCAGGCACTGAGCGAAAGCACTGGGGACCCGGCAGTGAACAAAACAGATAAAATTCCTCGCCCTCTTGGGGCCTACATTCTAGTGGAAGATACAGACAATAAAATAAAATAAGTAAACTGTCACATGTAATAGAAGGTAATTAATGCTAGGAAGAGAAATAAATCATGGAAGGGGACAGGCGTGTGGGAGGGAGGAGGGTGTTTACAAATGTAAGTAGGGTGGTCAGGGAAGCTGGCGCACCTGAATCGGATGTTTGTTCTGGTCCAGTTGGCTTGGTGTGTGTGGGTTGGGGGTGACCCACACCTGTAGGGCTCACCTGACTACTAGCCTCCACCTGGATGGGTGAGGGGCTCAGCTAAGAGCCGC
>JAQZBX010061189.1:0-17148 GCA_029593785.1 Cabassous unicinctus
GCCAGTAAAAAGAATCTATTTGGGAAATGGGGTAAAGAACAGAGCTTGCTGAGAATTGGGAGAGAAAGATGGAAATATACACCAAGATTTGGTGCAGGCTCTGCCTCATGATTACCTTTTAAACTGTTAATTATTCCACCCCCTTGCTTATGATAAGGGTATGGGCCCCAGTGGTTATTGGTTACCCCACCTATGGTGGGGGCCAATGGTGAGGACTTTTTGGAATATTTGGGGCCAAGGGGAGGTCCCAGAAAGAGAAACTGGGACCTCAAGGTTAAACTCAAGGTCCCAGCGAGGTTTTGCAGCCATGTTGTCTGCTGGCCATGCGGTCTGCCGGCCATGTTGTCTGTTAGCCATGTTGTGGGTCGTCTTCTCCTCCATTACCCTGTACTAACCTGCCTCAACTCTCCCCTCAGAGAGTCACGCCCTTATTTTTAAGGGGGATGCTGAGGGGCAATGATCATCCTTTTGTAGTTACTTCCTGCTGGTTAGGGCAGTAGTCCCTGCCTGACAGGGTGTAAACTTCTCTGGCTATTTTATTGAGGTTGAGGGAAGATGTGTCCGATACTGTGGCTGGAACTGGCTGAAATCTCTGTGTGACTAATATCTTGTTTTGGAAGGTGTTGATTATCACTCTGGTAATCATTGCTCCACTTGGTATGTCCTTCACACAGCCAGCATGCTGCAGCACCATTAACCCAGTTTCTGGTGGGAATCCGGGAGAACCACTCATTTATATTTCTTCAGGCAATGGCTTGCCAAATGAAGATGGAGAAGCATTGGATTCCTCTAGGTTCTTGGCTATGATGTACAAAAGAATTTATGAACATACCAGTTTAGTTAGGCCAGTAAAAAGAATTTATATGGGAAATGGGAGAAAGAAGAGAGCTTGCTGAGAAATGGGAGAGAAAGACAGAAATACACACCAAGATTTGGTGTGGGTCCTTCTAGGCAGAGAAAGCCTGTATCCCATAAGTTTTGATAAGCTGTGTTCTCGTTTTCATTTGTTTCAATATATTTACTGATTTCACTTGCAATTTCTTCTTTGACCCACTGATTATTTAGGAGTGTGTTGTTTAGCCTCCACACATTTGCCAATTTACTTTTTTCCTGTCTATTATTGATTTCCAGTTTCATTCCATTATGATCTGTGAAGGTGCTTTATATAATTTCAATCTTTTTATTTTTATTGAGAGCTGCATTGTGTCCTAACATGTGGTCTATCCTGGAGAAAGATCCATGGGCACTTGAGAAGAATGTATAACCTGCTGAGTTTGGATGCAGCATTCGATATATGTCTGTTTGGTCTAACTCATTTGTCATATTGTTCAAGTTCTCTGTTTCCTTGTTTATCTTCTGTTTGGTTGTTCTATCTAATGATGTATGGTGTTGAAGTCTCCAACGATTAATGTAGAGATGTCTATTTTTCCCATCAGTTTTCCCAGAGTTTGTCTCAAGTATTTTGGGGCACCCTGGTTAGGTGCATAGATATTTATGACTGTCATATCTTCCTGGTGGATCATCCCTTTTATTAATATATTATGTCCTTCTGTATCTCTTATAACTTTTTTGCATTTAAAGTCTGTTTTGTCCGATATTAGTATAGCTACCCCTGCTCATTTTTGGTTATTATTCACGTGGAGTATTTTTTTCCAGCCTTTCATTTTCAGGTGTTTTATATCCCTGGGTCTAAAGTGAGTTTCTTGTAAGCAGCAAATGGATGGCTCAGTTTTTTTTTTATCCATTCTGTCAGCCTGTATCTTTTGATTGGGGAGTGTATTAGTCAGCCAAAGGGGTGCTAATGTGAAATGCCAAAATGGGTTGGTCTTTATAAAGGATATTTATTTGGGGTAGAAGTCCACAAATACCAGGCCATAAAGCATAAGTTTCTTCTCTTACCAAAGTCCATTGCCACGTGTTGAAGCAAGACAGCTGCCAACGTTTGCCAGGATTCAGGCTTCTAGGGCTCCTCTCTTCCCGGGGCTGCATTTCTCTCCGGGCTTAGCTCCTCTGGTTCCTCCACCAAGGTCAGCTGTAGACTATCAGGTGAACAGCTCGCTTCTCTTCTCCTGGGGCCTTCTCTCCAACATCAAAACTCCAACATCAAAAAACTGCTTCTCAAAAACTGCTTCCTCTGTCCTTTGCCTTGCCTTTTATATTCGATTCCCCCACTCACCAAGGGGTGGGGCTCAACGCCCTACTGACATGGCCCAGTCAACGCCCTAATCATAACTTAATCATGTCCAGATTGACAGATCAGTTTACAAGCATGATCCAATTATATTTTTGGAATTCATAATTACATCAAATTGCCAAACAGCTACAGGGAGTTTAATCCATTCACATTCAATGATATTACTGTAAATGCACTATTTACTTCCACCATTTTATTATTTGGTTTTCATATGTCATATCATAATTTTGTCTGTCTTTTTGCTCTTTTGGTTATCCTTTCTGCTATTCTTTCTTCTATACTGTCCTCCAAGCCTCTTACTCCTGTCATTTTCTTTCAAGTTCTAAGGCTTTCTTTAATATTTCCTGCAAAGATGGATTCTTTTTTGCAAACTCTCTTAGTTTCTGTTTGTGAATATTTTATACTCATCTTCATATTTGAAGGACAATTTTGCTGCATAAAGAATTCTCAGCTGGCAGTTTTTCTCATTCAGCATCCTAATTGTATCATACCACTGTCTTCTCACCTCCATGGTTTCTGAAATCTGTGCTAAGTTATACTGTATGTCCCTTGCACGTGATGGTTTGCTTCTCCCTTGCTTCTCTGAGAATCTTCTCTTTATTTTTGACATTGTATTCTGAGAAGAAAGTGTCTTGGAGTAGATCTATTCAGGTTTATTCTGATTTGGGGTACGGTGCGCTTCTTCGACATCTAAGTTCATTTCTTTTGTGAGAGTTGCAAAATTTTCAGCTATTATTTCCTCAAATGCTTTTTCTGCCCCTTTTCCCTTCTCTTCTCTTTCTGAAACTCCCATGACATGTATGTTGTAGTGTTTCGTGTTGTCATTCAACTCTCTGAGCCCCGGCTCAATTTTTTCCATTCTTTTTTCTCTCTGTTCTTTTCTCTCTTCAATTTTATCTGTTCTGTCTTTGGTATCACTTATTCTTTCTTCTATCATTTCGAGTCTGCTGTTGTATGCCTCTAATGTGTTTTTGATCTCACCTATTGTGTCTTTCATTCCCATTATCTCTGTTACTCTTCTGTTCAGGATTTCAAATTCTTTTTTGCATTCGCTCAATGTTTTCTTGATGTCATTTATCTCTTTAACCACGTCTTTCAACTCATTAATTTGATTTTGGAAATTTATGTGCATCTCGCTGATAAGTTCTCTCAAATTCTATGTGTCTTCTGGGGCTTTGATATATACTTTTTCTTGGGCCATGTCTTCTATTTTCTTAGTATGGATTGTAATTTTTTGCTGATGTCTAGGCTTCGGATTAGGATGTAGTTTACTCAGACACTCAATTTCTTTCTGTTTGTAGGGATTTAGTGTGTGTTACCATGGCTCTTTGATTCTTGGCTTAACCTGGATTGTCCCTGCTGGTTGTTCAAAACTGGACTGTGGACCCAGTAATTGGTTGTAGACTTGCTTCCTAGGGCCTTGGGGAGGGAGGCTATAGATGCCAGAGAAAGCCTCTCCTACTTATTTTGAATTTTCTTGCATGCACTTCCTTGGTCTGCAGGGAGATGGCACTCTTTGGCAGCTCTCAGTTCAATGTCTGGTTGGAGTGTATTTGTTGCAACACAGACTGGATCAATGTGATAGAGCTTCCTGTCTGGAGGCTATGAGCCTTGTAATTCAAACTTTCTCTGAGACAGTTCTCCAGTCTTCTCTGGCAGCCCCCTCCCTTTTCCTGACTAGGAAATATTTCCACTCCCTTCTGAGTCCTCAACAATGGGTCTATGTTAGTAGAGAAGGAGATTGGGAGGGTCATATATCTTTAGCCCCTTGCTCTCAAGGTAAACAATGGCATGGTCCCACCCGGCCTTGAAGGGATCCTGGGACACAGCAGACCAAATTTGTGAGTCAAAAGCTGAGTCAACCTTAGGCTGTGTCCCTCTCTCTCCCCTTTCCTGGGGTGGTAGACCCCTGGAGCCCCCTTTGTCTGTAGGGGCAGGCCCAGGGGACGGATAATTGTGAAGTGTCTTTAGTGTGGGAGATGGTGCCAGCAGCAGCAGCCACGGGTTTCAACTCACAGGTCTGTCATCACGATTTCCCTCCTCTGTCCCTTTCTCCTCTGGGTGGTGTCCAGCCTTCGCCTGGTGTCCTATGCTCTAGAAGATATTTTTCTAGTCTGTTTCAGCCTGTCTTCTAGCTATTTTTCTGGAGGAGAAGAGAATCCCGTGTCTTTCTAGTCTGTCATCTTCCCAGAAGTCCTTTCCTTTCTTCTGCTCTTCTGGTTTTCTACTCTGAAAGAATCTTGTGAGAATTCCCCATTTGGAACGGGATTTCGTCCGGGATCAAGGAAAAGCCCTGGATAGTCTCAAGGGGCTTGCCATTGGGCCCCCCCCCCCCCGGGGAATTGACGTGGGTGGTAACCAATTAAAAAAGCAAACAGGTGGGACTCCTCCTCTGAACATTAACAAGAGACTAGGTAATTAATGGTTTAAAAAGCAAGCGCAGAAACTAAATTGGCCCTGTTTTTGCCCTATCTCGCTCTGCCTGGATCAGCTCGCAAGTATACCTGGGGACTTGTAATCTGTAATGGAGACTTGTAGTCTGTAAATCAGCTTTTTTTTTTTTCCCCCCTTTTTTGCCCTGTTTTCTCACCCTGCCAGGACCAGCCCACAAGTATACCTGGGACCTATAATCTGATATTTCCTCCCATTTCTCTTCTCTCATTTTCTTAATAAACTACTGGCCAAACTAAACTGACATGCTCTTAAATTATTTTTTTTAAACATAGCCAAGAACTTAAAGAAAATTCAGCAACAATATGTGGGAAGCTGGCACTCACCCACTGAGCCACATCAGCTCCCAAGTTGGTTTCTTTGTCTGTTTGCTTGTTATTTGTTTTTTTGTTTTTAGGAGACACCGGGAACCAAACCAGGGACCATCCATGTGGGAAGCAGGCACTCAACCGCTTCAGCTATATCCACTCCCCTAAACAGTTGTTTTATTTATTTATGTTGTTTTGTTTTGTTCTGTTTTTTTGAGGTACCGAGGCCAGGGATAGAACCCAGGACCTCAAATATGGGAAGCCAGAGCTCAACCACTGAGCCACATCAGCTCCCTAAACATTCATTTTAAAGAGGTAATTGGTAATATCCCTTAAGCTCCTGACAGAAAAAAAATTCCTCTCTAAAGTAATATATCCTCCACCCAGGTCTTAAAAAATATCTACTGAAAAAGCTCCAAGGAATTAGAGCTTGCAATCAAATCATAAAACACACATAGAAACAAGGTATAATAAGCAAAGGTCTAGAGAAAGAATATCTGTAGAATCTGACCCTCAAAATTTTAAGATAATGGTATTATTAAAGAATACAAAGTAAGTATGTTTAATATGTTTAAAGACATAAGAGGGAATCAAAAGTATGAGAAATGAATTCTATCAAAAATGGCTAGTAAGATTCAAAAAGAACAAAATCGAACTTTTGGAAATTAAAATATATAATACTTGACATTAAGGAGTAGATTAGGTACAGATGAAGAGAGAATTAGGAAACTAGAAGATAAGCCTAAAGAGATTACCAAAATAATAAAAAGTAAAAACAAAAAATTGATGACTTAGAATGAAGCACAAAGAGATAAAAGGAGTGATAACATGAAGGAGAAGTGGGGAGACATGGAGGACAGAGTGAGAACATAGAATGTGTATGTCTAATCAGAGGTCCAGAAGAAAATTGAGATTAAAAAGGAAGAAATATTCAAAAAAATTATGGCTGAGATTTTTGTCAGTTGATACAAAAAACATGAATCCTCAGATTCAGAAAGTATAACTGTGTTAGTTTCCTAGAGTTGCCATAACAAATTACCACAAACTAAGTGGTTTAAAACAACAGTAATTTATTCTCTCACAGGTCAGGAGGAAAAAAGCCCAAAATCAGCATGTCGGCAGGGCCATCCCTCTGAAGGTTCTAGGGAAGAATCCTTCCTTGCCTCTTCCTAGCTTCTTGTATGATTGCCAGCAATATCTGGCATTCCTTAGCATGTAGCTGCATCACTCCAATTTCTAACTCCATCTTCACTTGGCCTTCTTTCTCTGTGTGTGTCTCCTCTGTGTCCCTGTCCAAATCTCCCTATCCTTTATATTATAAAAACACCAGTTGAACACTTATTGCTTATGTATGTTCATGTATGAATGATACACTTCAATAGATTGTTTTAAAAAAAAAACAACACAACACTAGTCATTGGATTTAGGGCCCACCCTAATCAGGTATGATCTCATCTTAACTTTATTACATCTGCAAAGACCCTATTTCCAAATAAGGTCACATTCACAGGCACTGGGTCTTAGGACTTGAACATATAGTTTCAGGGACACAATTCAACCCACTATAGTAAAGAACTGGAAGAAGGGTATGCTTAAAATATACACACATATGTACATTATAGTGGAACTGCAGTACACCAAAGATAAAGAAAATAACTAAATGCAGCCATAGAGAAAAGAGGGATTACCACAAAGGAACAGCAAATAGAATGAAAGCTGGCTTGGCTCCCCAAGAGCAACAACGGAAGCTGAAGACATGCAATATCGCCTTAAAGTGATGAGAGAAAATAACTGTAAATTTCACATTCTATGCCAACCACCATAGTCTTTCAAATGAGAATGAGTTCTGCTCTAGTAACAACATACTAGATCAGGGGTTATTAACCAGGGGTCCGTGAGCTTGAATTGAAATTCGAAAATACATTCTTGTGGGGATGTGTTGGTGCGGGTGTGATATAGTTATTAAATAATACACCGTATAGTGTGGACTTAGTAAGGGGTCCGTGGTTTTCACCTAACTGGCAAAGGGGTCCATGGAACAAAAAAGGTTAAGAACCCTTGTACTAGCTTACAGGAACAAACACTTATTGAAAGAAAAAAAAAATGCTTGGTAAAATATTATTAAATCACCTTAAAAACAGTGAAAAGCCAATAAGATAGTAGAAAACCGCTAGGCCCAATTCTGGGAGAATCCTGCACCCAGAGAGGTAATGGGAGGATCAGAGCACTGGGACTATTTTTGCCCCGAAGGCATTTGTGCATACCAGAAAATGTGGGCGTTGACTCACAGCTTCACTGGGTGAGGGAAACAGAAGTCAGAGCCCAGCGCTGGCCCAAGGTGAGGAATCACAGAGGAGACCCACACACCCATTAAGTAGAGACCCCAAAGACTCTATCACCCTGGTATAGAACGAAACCTACTCTGAACATCAACCCCCGAGGATTACAGATAAGTCTGCTTTAGCACTGAAAGGGAGAAGAAACATGAAAGGAAAGCAAAACAAAAGAAGAGAAAACCATCTCTCTGAGAAGTTTTAGCCCAGCTTGGTGGGCCAGGGAACCTCAAGCCATGGACTTGGTTTAAGGTGCCCAGATGCCCTGGCTAGAGCAAATGTAAAACTTCTGACAGAAATCACCTTCATCCTAAGCCTTGGGGAATTCCCAAAAGGGATTCAGGCATAAATAACTCCTAAAAGTCACTGTTTGAGCACACAATTCAATGATTGTTAGAAGTGTGCCACCATCACTACAATCTTATCTTAGAACTGTTATATCACCCCAAAAAGTGCCATCAGGCCCCTTTTCAGTTACTTCCCGTCCCCAAGGCAATGGCTGATCTGCTTTCTGCCTCTAGAGATTTCACCATTCTGGACATTTCATATAGTCTTTTGCTACTGGCTTCTTTCACATAATATACTTGAGGTTTATCCATGTTGTAGCATGCACCAGTACTTCATTCCTTTTTATTGCCAAGTAGTATTCCAGTGCATGGGTTTACCCCATTTTGTTTATTCATTCACCAGCTGATGGACATTTGGGTTATTTCCAGTTTGGGAAATAACCAATGTTCAAGCCTTTGTGTGGACACTTGATTTCATTTCTCTTGGGCAGATACCTAGAAGCAGAATTGCTAGATCTTACAATAAAATTTATGTTTAACTTTTAAGAAACTGAAAAGTTTTAAGAAACTGACAAGGTGGTGGGATTTTGTAGTCCCACCAGCAGTGTATGAGAGATCCAGCTTATATGACTTTTGAAAGAATTACATACATTGGGGATTTTAAAATTTGACTTATGAGTTCTTTATAAATTAAAGACATTAATCCTTAATTTTTTCCTTACAATAAATGCACATGAACGTTAACTGAAAAAAGGACATAAGAATACTTTCAAGCACATAGAGAAAAAACTACACAGGAAAAAAGACTGAATGAAATAAGCCAAAATATACATTCTTGTTGCCTTATGTGGAAAACCGATTATGAGTGAATTCTTTTTTGTTCCTATTTTTTTGTTCAGTACTATCTGAACTTTCTAAATGAAAATATATTAATATTCATTCTGATTATCAAAACAAGTAAAATACTGTGAAGGAGGGAGGAAGGCAGAGGAGAGGGAAAAAACCCTTAAACTTAATCATCTCACCTCAAAAAGGAGGCTGAACGCATCCTCCTCCTGACCTGTAAGGTGGACCGACAAGCCCTTAATGAAGACCCCCTGAGGGTTTTCCACGATGGTCATTGGTGTGTCTGAGGCTCCAACGTAGGGCAGGGTGGACAGGAGATCAAACAGGCTCTCATTATAGATCTCCAGGTAGGAAACACGCACGGTAATGGCATGTGTGGGACGTTCTTCGATCATCTTAAAAACCTAGGTGGGAGATTGGACAGCAGTCACCAAGAGCAGAACTCCATTCCCTAAGATCAGCCTTGGCTTAAAAGAACTTAGAGTCTAGGTGTGCGATGGTCACCACCACCAGCAACTACTACTACTATTACCATTCCCTCAGCTGATAATTACCATCATAGTGTAGTTTTTTGAGCTCTGACCTACAGATTGGCTAAAACTTGTAGAGTTCCAAGAAGGAGGCATGCTGAGTGGAGAGGACTCTGGAGTGAAGCTCTTTTATTTGTATGGAGTCTCATCATTGATAAACCTCTTTCACATCCATTATTCGATTCCATCTCACAACACCCTTGTGAGTAAGGCAGGGCAGGGGCTCTATCCATTTGTGGAAGGTGCTATGCAATCAAATTATTTGTCTATGGTCACTCAACTAATAAGGTTAGGAGCCAAACCACAACTTAGCCTTCTCGACTACAGTACTTATCAGTAGGTTACTTTGGACTGGCCTTTCCTGTCTCTGGACCTTAATTTTCTTACCTGGCAAATGGTGAATTGTGTTGGGTTTATGAATACCCTTTTTTAACTGTAAATTTTATGAAATCTAAATACCAATCAAGTATTTCTGATGAATAATACTTAGTGTCTGAATTGAGATGTAAGTGCAAAATACATACCAGATTTTGAAGATTAAGTGTGAGGAAAAAGAATATAAAATATCTCTAATAATTCTTATTCTGATGACATGTTGAAATATTTTGGATATATCGAGTTGAATACAATATATTATTAAAATTAATTCCACTTGTTTAATTTCACTTTTTAAAGGGTAGCTGTTGGAAAACTTAAAATTATGTACGTGGCTCACATTGTGTTTCTATTGGGCAGCACTGACCTAGACAAGATACTGAAGCTTTGCCCAAGATACTTTTTTTTGCCCAAGATACTGAAGCTTTGGCGGAGGGATTTTAAAGATCCTGCTTCCAAACCTGGGGCATGGACGGTTCATACAGTAGAAGGACACCTACACTTCTTACAGCACAGGGCTGTAAAGCCTCAAGATGCCTTTGGGGGAAGGCCCTTTCCCTCTTGCCTCCATCCAGAGGGCCTTCATAGAACCCAGGCTAACACACCGCAAAGGAAGGCCCTTCTGCCCCATCCTCAGTCACTTCCCAGGCAACTCCCGGGGCTAAGCCCTGAGGGCTCAGGTCGTGCCCTATTTGTCCTTTGTCTGCTCTTTCAGGGGCTGTGGTGGTGAAAGAAGCCAGAGTAGGTCAGTAAGGAGCTCTGCAGGGGTCTCATTAAAACCAGGGAGGAACATGGTTAGGACTTTCAAATCCTTAATTACAGGAGCACAGGTTGTCAGAGCAGTGAGAGGCCAGCTAGCATGCCAGACTCCCTCGCTCATGAATGAGGAAACGGGCTCAGCATAGGTGTGTGTCAGAGGCTGGAACCCAAACCCAGCTTCCCGAAGTGCTCCCCCTGCCCAGCCACGCATCCCGTCTTCTCTACAGTACAGGTTACCAACAGGAGTCGGCCTGGGGTCTGCAGCATCCATGACACAGAGGGGACCTGTGTGGCTTGCACTCATGGGCCTACTCTACCTGCTGCAGGGCACGAGGGAGGATCCCCCGGTGTTGGTAATTCTCAGTTGCCCCAGTCATGGTGTATGTCTTGCCAGCTCCCGTCTGCCCATAACACATGATGGTGCCTGCAAACATTTCAAAACATGACTCAGTGACATCCAGAAGAGATCCGAGGACAGCTCTCCCACCCCCTAGCATGCCATCGCTCGCAGGCCCAATGCACGCCCGGCACCGGCCAGGAGGACTCTGGTATGAAAGCGGCCAGCAGGAAAAGCCAATGGCATCAGGAATTCCTGCCATGGAGGTGGGCGGGCAGGGGCACAGGGACATAAATGAGGGGTCAAAACACAGACATCTTCTCTGAATCTGGGTTCCACACATGCTCTCCTGCTCTACTCAAGAGAGGATCTGGCCCTAGGGCTTCTGAGGAAAGTAGGGAATCTCAGGGAACAGAGGAACTGGGCTTTTCCTAGAAAGATAAGGAAGATCAGAGCATTGCTTCCAGTCCTTCTTTAGCAAGGCCATCAACAGCCAGGGTCTCAGCGGTAGGCCTCCCTGGGGAGCTGGCCAGGCAGGAGGCATCAGCTTCCCCGCCAGAGGCACAAATTCTTTGAGGATGGCAAGTTCCCACACGATAAAACAGGGCTGCTGATTGGTCCAGGAAACTTCCAGAAATGGGACTACCACAGATAGGCCAGTGTTGATCTGATCCTCTTTCACTGCCTACCCTGGGAAGCCTTTCCCCTGCACCTCTCCCATCTAGCTCTACCATCACCACCAGGCTCTGGGATGCAAACTGCACAGTGCCCTGGGCTCCAGACCCCATCTGCTGTTCCTCCTGGCATGGGTCGCCTGAACCAGACCCCATCCCAAAGGCTGCTTCTGGGCATTTACCCAGCAGATCTGCCTGGGCATTACTGGGCAGGAGAAATCAGTGTTTGCCATTGCCACACAGATGTTCTACTTACTGGGATTGGGAGGAGATTTTGCACGAGGGGCCCTAACGCCAGGATGTGAGCTGGGGCCAGAAACAGTATTTATTTATCCAACACAAATGAGCAGGAAGCTGAAACAGTCCCTGGCTGGGAATGAGAGCCCATTTGTGGTTCCCCAGCACCTGGTGGCTAAGACTCTTAACCTCCCTGGGCATAAGTTCCTCTGTCTCTACCTCCTCAAGGCCACAACCTCTCAGGCAGTCATGAAAACTAACAAGAGCAACCTTGGGTCGCTAGGGACCACACCTATGTATCATGCATGTGATAAATCACAATATTTGGACATCCATACTCGATGGACTTTTAATCAGAAGACCTATAATGTGGCTTGCTAAAAGCAAAACAGGGAATAAACTGGTCAGCAAGTCACGAAATTGGCAGTCTACAAATTGTGATATACTCTTGAAGGACAGGTTCTAACATAATCTTACTCCAAGAGTTTATAAAACCTCCCCCCCAAAACTGTTTTTAATATGAGAAAATAAAAATCTGCTCAAGTTTTTAGTAATACATGTAAGTCATCCTACACTAGAATATAAACAGTAGATTGATTTTACTGGTAGAATGAATGGAAAAAGCTCCTGGCAGGTGGTGGAGAGAAAAATGTTCAAAGTCCATCAAACTCATCATAAAGACACAAGTTCCAAATTAATGTTTGAGGGATTTGAAACAGGATAAGAGTTGAATCCCCATGACCTATGGAGATCCAAGGTTCCTTAATCTTCCTATGAAGGTAGGATTCCATTTGCTCATGACGTCACCAAGGAAATCGTAAGTTTTCCACCATAAGAACATGGAGACAGACAAATAAGCAAACAAATATTAGTAAGTAGGGCTATGTTTTATTTTATTCACCATAAAATACTTGCACCTCCTCCTTCAGGAGGCCCTGCAGGTTCATACTTAAGGCGCCAGCTAATTATCTTAATTACCATTATAGCCATCAAGGGCCTGAGAAACCACATCCTTGGCAACTGTCTCATAAACCAGGTCCTGGGAGGCGTCATGGAGAACTCCATCCAGCTTGAACGACCAGTCTGTCTGCTGGTTATTGACAACTCCTCTCCGACTGTCTTTTTTTAAGTGAATATCAATGCTCTAGGAAAAAAAGAGAAAGGGAAGAAGTTATTTGTTAGGAAACATGTAAAAATATCACTGACTGAGACTTAACCTGGAGGAAAGAAAGGAAGTGGACTTATTAGGAAGTTCTCTAATAAGTTCCCTCTTGGGAAGAGCAGGGACTCTCACTTGTGGGCTGATATTCTGAATGACTCCTTTGGGATGGGAGAAGGGAGCTCCTGCAGGGAGGCCCCATGATCCTTTATGGTAGAAAAATCAGGAGATTGGAGCCTTTACTAGTTTCAGTACATATCATAATATACATGGTGCTGTGTGTCTTGGTTCCCCCACCTATGATATGGGGTCAAACAAATTTATCAATTTTTGTTCAACAAGATTTAGATCCATTTAACAAGCACAGGGAGGCCTTGGATTAGGCCGGAGAGAACAGTGGGCTTGGCACGAGAGGCCTAGGTTCAAGTTCCATCTCTCTGGTTACCGGTGGTGAGGCCTCCCCAGCTCTGCATTGCAGTGAGCACCTACTCCCATGCACACGCTTTGGGTCAAAGGGTGGAATAATACAGTTACTCATTAAGTCCCACTTTACATGTAGTGAGCAGATTTTCAAATGCATGCCTCTCCAGAACAAGTCATTGTGGCAACAGCCGGCTTAGGGACTTATTGGGTAAAGTCAATGATAGATTTCATTCTTCCTAAAGGGCCTTCTGAGGCCAATAGATTCTCAATAAAATCTTACACTGGCTGCCCTAATCCAGGAGCCAAGACCTGGCCACATGCAGATAATTTAAGACCGAGAGAGAGGCTTGGCTCCATTCATGCATTAAATACTCTATGCTTCTGTGTTCATCAATACCATATCCTGGGGAGCGGCTGTAGCTCAAGTAGTTGAGCGCCTGCTTCCCATGTACAAAGTTCCAGGTTTGATCCCCAGTACCTCCTAAAAACAAAACAAACAAACAAATGAAAAAACCAACTCTCATTGGGGAGTGGCTGTAGCTCAATGGTTGAGTGCCTGCTTCCCATGGACGAGGTCCTGGTTCAATCCCCGGTACCTCCTAAAACAAAACAAAAACAAACACCATATCCCAAGAGGGCATATCTCATAGGGTCATACATAAGCTCTTTTCTGACTGCCAGGACCTTTGAGGCTTTAGCAATTTGCCCTTGAATTCTTCCTAAAAGAGTATCTCAATGATGCCCATAGGAGGTCCACAAACGATTGCTGAATGAAAACATCTAATATTCTCAAGTTCACCATAACCCTGTCACAGGCTTCAGAAGGGTTCACAGGACAGTGGTGAGGGCATGTGATGGATAAATCTTTCCAATTCTCTTAAGAAGTGTTTTCTCCACTGCTTGGTAAGTTTAACAGTAATCAACTTAAGAGATTCTTACTTACTCCGCTGGGAGATTACGTAATGGCAGACCTGATCACCAGAAAGTTTTATGAGTGTGTAGAAGTGTCGGTCTTTCTGTGTTAGACGTAAGTTTAAAGGTGACCTTATCAACCAAAAAAGACCGTTTGAAATGGGAGCTTTACGAGTTTCCTCATCAAAAGGTTGTAGGAGGAGTGGTTTGGACTTGATGAACTACACAGTCCATCTGAACTTTCACCAATTCTATCTTGGTCCTTAAAAGTGTGTTTGGAAACAAAGTCACACTGCAGTGAGGTGGGACAGAGAGCGGTCCAGGCACATGAAGGCAAACATTGCACTTACTTTGTTGTCATCTCCATATCTGATCATTTCATGAGCAAAGTCATCGGTGGGTTTGACACGGACAAATGCATTAACTTTTTTCCTAGTACCCATTCTAGCTAAAGAGAAGAAAACAATGAAATTTTCAGTAGTCATCAAACAACAATTAGAAAGGGAAGTGTCGTTCATTAAGAAGATCAGGAGAGAGAGACATGCAGCCCAGTTTTTCCTATCTGCTTAGAGCCAGCCTTGCTCTTTAACTCCCAGCATTTCAGTGCTCTATCCACAGAACACTCGCTGCTCAACAAATACGTGTACTTCTTGCTTTACAGGTTGCTTTGCCATTTTCCACCAAGGTCCCCAAATATAAGTACCAATGACCAGAAAACAAAGCAGAAAGGATGCTCCTTTCAGGGGCCTAATCTTAGATATGGTTTCCAGAAATGTTCTGCATCTAAGATGACTCCACTTATACTTTGTCTCATTCATTATATTTTCCTCTAAAAGACTTTTATGAAAAACATTAAAACTAATTTTCTTTTCTTCATTAACATACCTTACCTCAGATGCAGCAGCTCCTCCTCTATCTCCATTAGCCTAAATAGATCAGAAATTGACCATCTAGAAGTATATTTAATCTACCCCAGAACCAAACATACTGTCCATGATTTTCCTCTCAATTGAGAAAATAACATAACTAGGTTTGAGGAGTATCACTTTCTTTCAGGTAGCCACACAGATATTTGTCTTCTTTAATTTATCCTATCACAAATAATTACCATGTATAATCAAATATGTTAACATAAACGTTTGATGTGGTTTTATAATAGAGGATGGAAGCTTATAAATAGAATGAAGAGGAGGCAGATCTAGCTAGATGGCTTGTATAATATTTATAGCTGTCCCATAATGGAAAAGACCTTCTCAAGGCAGGGACCTTAAAGACCATAAACAGTCAAGCAAACACCAGATGCCAACAAGCAGAGACGCTACAAAAGGGATTGCTGCGGTGGGGAGAGGGTTAAATGTTCTCGAAGATCTTGTTCAACTGAAATATTCTAGACAATTTTTAAAAACTGAATTTTACCATAACCCTCCAAATGATGACTAAAAAATCTCATAATTGATTGGATATTATTCTCATTGGTCAAATCATACCAGGCTCTCTCCTGGGAGTGAGTGCCTGTGTAAAAATATTTAATATGAATTAGACAGTAGATGTTGGTTCTAGCATTGACATAGAGTGGAAAAGCAAAGAAGATTAAGCAGAGGTAATAACTGAACTGATTTTTATTGCTTTAAGGGAAACTTAAAAGTTTATCAGCTCTTCAGGTGTCTCATTTACACTAATGACAAAGAATTGAATATTACAAGAAAATGCCAGTTCTAGGGAAAGCCAAGTAAAAATCTATATGTAATTATCATTAATTGTGTTAAATACAGTTTAGTAATACTAGAAAGCAAGATAAAAGTTATGAAAATATAGAGAATATCTTTGTTGGGCAAATTAACATGATACAATTTAAAATTGTTCCAAGATGAAACATTTTGAATTTGACATATAAGTAAATTTTTCTAAGACCAATCTAATGTTTCAATTTTGGTTTTATAATTTTAACAGTATCATCAGTAGCTTATGGTCATCCTAGGACTGACTCTCAAATTTAAATAATTTCACTTTTACAGAACCATGTGTATGAAAAAAAATGGTAAAAAAACAAAACAAAACCAAAAAAACCACCTTTAGAATTAATACACCACAATGCACAAAATAGAATTTGAATTGACAAAAGACCCAAGGGGCAGGACCTGTGATGCACCATACCTTCTCTTTTGAGCTCCCTGTCAGTGCTTGGCCGGTTTGATAAGAAGTGAAGCCTTTGCCTCTAAAATGACCTGTACTTTCATAGGGCAGCATAGTGGAGTTGAGGCTAAAGAGAACTCCTGGAAACACTTTTGAAAAAGTCAACAAGCAAAGGAATTTGCTAAATTTATGAAGAGTTAGGGAAACATGAGGCACAGGGAGCTGATTCAATTTCATTTTCTAATTGGAAAATAGCAATATCCATACAGTTATTAAGGGAGAAATAGTTTGTTTATAATACTGCAAAGCCCTCTAACAAATAGACTGATAAAATGTTTAATATCTTTTTTTTTTCTTTCTTTTTTTTCTTTTTAGCAGTACTGGGGATTGAACTCAGGACCTTGTATATGGGAATCAGGTGCTCAACCACTAAGCTACACCTGTTCTCCTATGTTTAATATTTTTAAAAAACTAATTTTCAAGACCTTTACTGTAAAAAAAAAAAAAGCCATGTATAACAGGGATTTCTCTTTTTAATTAGAGTTAATTGGTTTTTTTTTCAAAGCACAACATTATGTTAAAAATAAATGCTAACATCTTACATGTATTATCTAAGAGAGGTTCAATGATTGTTACCTGATAAAGACAGTTCAAGATTTTTAAAATATTAATATCCTTCCACATTTCCAGTCACAATTTGTCGTTACCACTTGATTTCCTCTTATAATTATATTAACTGTCAACAAGAGACATTAAGTATCTCTATATAAGTGATTTAAATAGACACAGGCTCTGCCCTTCCAGTTTATAGTTTCAATGATGTGGATACACTAAAACTCTGACCCCTGTAACAATTCCTTCAAATGCCAAACAAGCACGATACTTAACATATTTTCCTATTGCAGAGTATGTGCACACTTCCTACATTCCTCAAGTAATGACTTCGCAGATGTCTTTTCCTAGCCACTAGGGGGTCATTCACAGTTTTAAATTTTAGAAAACAACTCAAAAATGCATCCCTCAAAAACACAACTAATGTAATTTATAGATGATAGTTAACAATAATATTGTAATATTTTCATAGCAAAGGCAAAGAATACTGTATCAATGCTAAAGGTGAAAAAAAGGAATATGGGATTTAGTTTGATGAGCTGTGAATATGATCAAGCTTTTTTTTTTTTTTTTTTTTT
>JAQZBX010061190.1:0-17158 GCA_029593785.1 Cabassous unicinctus
GAAAAGACTGTCAAATTGGATTTAAAATAAAGTCCATGTCTGTTTTTGTTTTTTTTTTTACAAAAGACTTAGCTAAAATGCCAGGACACAAAAAAGGTTGGAAGTCGAACAATGGAAAAAAGACAAATGCAAGCCAAAAGAAAGTTGGTGTAACGCTATCGATATACAACAAATATATTTTAATGCAAAAAAAAGCAATGTTAAGAGATAAAAAGACTCTTACATAGTAAGAAAGAGTTCAATTTACTAGGACAAAATAATAATTAAAAACTTATAAGCACTGTATTAGTCAACCAAAAGGGGTGCTGATGCAAAGTACCAGAAATCTGTTCGCCTTTTCTCCTGTTTCCAATAATAGTGTCATTATTTACTTCTAAGGTCTCATAAAAAGTTTCTTTAGTGTCCACATTCCTACCAACAGTCTCTTCAAAGCAATCTAGGCCTTTTCTATCAAGCATCTCACAATTCCTCCAAAAAATACCCTTTACCCATTTATAAAAACCGTCCTAGCATTTTAGTAATTGCCAAAGCACTACCCCACTCTCAGCACCAAATTCTGTGTTAGTCAGCCAAAAGGGTGCTGATGCAAAATATCAGAAATCTGTTGGCTTTTATAAAGGGTATTTACTTGGGATGGAAGCTTACAGTTACAAGACCCTAAAGAGTCCAACTCAAAGTTACTTCCTCACCAAACGGTTGTTACATGTTGAATCACAATGGTGGGTGATGTCTGCGAGGGTTTAGCCTTCCTCTGCCTCTTAAGGCTCCGTGGACCCAGCTTCTTCTGATCTCAGCTGCAAGCTGGAGGACTCATTTTTTTCTGGGCTCAGCTGCTCTGTTCTCTTCACAATGTCAGCTGTAGACTATCAGGCTCATCTCTCTTACTGGGGCCCCTGACGTGTCTGTGGAGCTGTCTCTCTTCTGCTGTGTTCTTCTCTGTGGATCAATCCATGTTCTTGACTGAGCATCTGTTTATATAGCCCACCAAGGGCCGGGGACTCAACCCTGTATGCCCTAATGACGTGGTCGAATCAAAGCCCTAATCTTGATTTAATAAAGTAAAAGTGAAACCTCTGAGTTTAATACACTCAAAGGGGTATCATGCCCAGAGGAACAGTTCAGTTTACAAACATAAACACTTATCTCTTTTTGAAATTCATAAGTAATATCAAACTGCCACAAGCACCTAGTAACATGGTCTCAAAATATCAATGTATAGATCAAAGTTGACAGAATTTTAAAGAGAAAATGACAAAACCACCATCAAAGTGGGAAATTTTAATGCTTTTCTTAGTAATTAATAGATCAAATAGACATAGATACACAAAATCCAATAAAGATAGGGTGAGTTGGGGGAAATACTTTGGTTAGTAATAATATATTGAGGATGCTCTTTAATCATTAGTTGGGGATGTTTCACAACAATGCAAGGTATTGGTGGTGGGTGAGGTATGAGAGCCCTGTAAGATGTTATATATGTTTGTTTTGCAAATTCACCACTACTACTAAACACCTATTGTTTATGTATGTTCATGTATGAGTGATATACTTCAATAAATTTAAAAAAATAAAGGTTAAAAATTAAAAAAAAAAAAATCCAATAAAGACATAATTGATTTGGAAGTCACAGCTAACATGCTTCATCTCATGGATATATAAAAAAAATCACACTCAAAAATTTTTTTAATTCATATTCTTTTTTTTTAGAAGGTACCAGGGATTGAACCCAGGACCTTGTATGTGGTAAACAGGCACTCAACCACCTGAGCTACATCTTCTCCCCGTCATATTCTTTTAATACTCACATTAAACATTGATCGTTTTATACTGTAAAACTAGCCTCAACATTGTTCAAAGAATCACTTTCATAATGCTACATTCTGACCAAAATATAATCATACAAAAAATAAAAATAACTAATAATAAATAAAACACAATTAGAGACATTAAACATATATTGTAAATTTATAAATATTCCTAAACAACTCTAAGAAAAAGAAAAATAAGAAAGTACTCAGAACCAATCAAAACAAATGTACTCCCAAATTAAAATTTGTATGATTCACTTGAAGATCTTAGAAGGAAATTCATAGCTTTAAATTACAGAAGAAGAAAGCCTCAGAACTAAAGCACTAATTTTTCAAAAGGAGAAGCCAGGAAAAGGATATCAGAATATATCAAAAAGTATAGGAAGGGGAAGCGGATATGGCTCAACCCCTTGGGCACCCACCTACCACATGCGAGGTCCTGGGTTCAGTCCTGGTGCCTCCTAAAACAAAGACGAGCAGATGCTGCCTCCTACCACAATGACCTAGACTCTGCCCCTGCTGCAACAAGCAGATGCCACAAGCCAGCAGACGCGGAAGCCCACGGGGAGCAGACATGGCTCAGGCCACTGGGCACTCGCCTCTCATGTGGGAGGTCCCAGGTTCGGTTCCCAATGCTTCCTAAAAAACAACTGAACAAATGAAACAATCAGCTCTCATTGGGGAGAGGCTGTAGTTCGGTGGTTGAGTGACTGCTTCCCATATAAGAGGTCCTGGGTTTAATCCCCAGTACCAAAGTATAGGAAAAGACATAAAGATAAAAGTAGAAATTAATGAAATAAGAAACAAATATGAAATAGCAAGGATCATCAGTTCCAAAATTTGGTTCTCAGAAAAGACCAAAAATTCAAAACTGACCAGATTCTTCAAGAAAAATTATAGAAGGCAAAAATAAAAACACGGATGTGGCTCAAGTGGTTGTCTCCCATCTACCATAGTCGAGGTTCCAGGTTCGATTCCCAGGGCCTCCTGGTGAAGGCAACAGCAGGCAGGCCACTCGGAGAGCTGACGCAACAAAAAAGAGACACAGAGGAAAAAAACGAGAGACACAACAAACCAGGGAGCTGAGGTGGCTCAAGTGATTGAGTGCCTCTCCCATGTTGGAAGGTCCCAGGATCAGTTCCTGGTGCCTCCTAAAGAGAAGACGAGAAGAGAAGATGAGCAGACACAGAAGAACATGCAGCGAATGGACACAGAAAAGCAGACAGTGAGTGCAAGCAGCAAGTGGTGGTGGGGGGGAATAAATAAAAAAATAAAATAAATCTTTAAAAAAAAGGAAATATAACTACAGGTACAGTAAAGATTAAAGATACAGTAATGCAAAGACAATTTTATCCCTTTAAATGTGAAATCTTAGATGAGATTGATAAATGCCTAGAAAAAGAAATAGAACCTACAACAGCCAAAGGATAGAAACAACCTAAGTGTCCATCAACAGATGCATGTATAAACAAAATGTGGTATATAAATATATATACATACATGGAATATTATTCAGCCATTAAAAAAGAATGACATTCTGATATGTGGTACAACATGGATGAAGCTTGAAAACATTATGAAATAAATCAGACACAAAAAATCAAATACTGATGATTCAACTTATATGAATTCTCTAGAATAAGCAAATTCACGGAGACAAAAAGTAGATTAGAGGTTCCTAGGGACTGGGGAGAGAGGTGAATGGGGAGTTATTGCTTGATGGGTAGAGTTTCTGTTTGGGGTGATGAAAAAATTTTGGTAGTGGATGTTGGTAATGTTAGCACAACATTGTAACTGTAATTAATACTAATGAGTTGAACACTTAAAACTGGTTAAAATGGCAAATTTTATATTATATATGTTACCACAATAAATAACATTTAATATATATATGTAATAATGCAGCCACACATTAGAATACTATTTAAAAGAATTAGGGGAGAGCTGAGGTGGCTCAGTGATTAAGCGTCGGCTTTCCACATGCGAGGTCCCGGGTTCAATCCCTGGCCCAGGTACGTTAAAAAAAAAAGAATTAGGAAGATTTTTAAATCCGATGTAGAAAGAGTCCCAAGAAATTAGATAAAGAGTATTAAGATGAAAAAAGGCAAAGAACAGTGCTTATAATACACTACCATTTTTTTAAAACAAAAATATATAAGACATTTTTAAAACTCTGGGGGTATATAAAAGAAACCAATAAAAATGGTAAACTAGAGATGGGTGGGAACTGAGCAAATGGGAAACAGGCATTAGGAGGGAGACTTTCCATTGTAAATCTTAACATTTAAAAATTTTTGAATAATGAGTGTATTTATTTTAAAAACATAAAAGGGAATAGTTATATAAATAAATAATTGGGTTGATTTTATTTTTTAAATTGGTTTACTTTTCTGGTCGAAATATCATTTTTCTTCCCACCATCTCTTCCCAAGACCCAGTTTGTCTGTAGAGGCCTGAACCTAACTCTGGTGGGTTGGATATTAAGCTTTCACTCTTGTTGGAGAAGTGCCCTCCAGTTAGCACAAAGTCCATGTCCAAGTATACACCTGATAATTGCTTCAAGCCTAATGCGGTCAAGTCAGTCCTATATCAGACACGCAATCAAAATCAAAGGTCTCTCCATTGAATGTTTTTGCTGTAGAGCAGTGGTTCTCAACTGGGGTTGATTTTCCTTCTAGGAGACATTTTCCTTGTCACAACTAGTGGGTAGAGGCCAGGAATGCCACTAAACATCCGACACAGCTCCCCCTCCACGCCCAAACAAAGAATGGCAGTAGGGACGAGATTGAGAAAGCCTGCCCTGGAGGAATGCAAATATACAGTAATGAAAAAGTATTTTATAAGCTACATTAAGTACATTGGTTTCATTAGGGACCCTTCCCAAGGTAATAATTTCATTGATTCCCTAACCAGAAGAAAAGTGTGAAAATGTCATCGCATCACAAATCAGGGTTAAGTGCAGTCTTGTCCTTTCCCAGCCTCTGACCCTGTTCCAGATTCAGTTCCTGAATGCCATTGGAGATCTGTTGGATCTGATTCCTTCACTCTCACCTGAAAAAAACGGCACTCTGAAGGTTTTTAAGAGATGGGATCTGGGACATTGTTCTGCTCTCATTAAGGTGAGACATACGCGGCAGCTCCTCTTTTTGCTTGTTCTGGTCCACACAGATCTTTGTGTACGTCACCCAAGTTGTGCCAACATCTCATTGCCGCTGGCTATAGCTGTTTGTCAGCTCCTGGGTTCCTGTATCGCTGAAGTTAAGAACTAGAAGGAACTTGGTGGAGGGAATTGGAAGCACATGAATTAGCTCTGCTTCTTCCACCATTCCTCCCATGTTTTATGCACCTGCCACTCCCACCCTCTAGAATCTTCCATTGTGGATGTTAGAAGGATGGACTCTGTTTTGGTGCAAATTAAAGGTTAATGTTGGGGGTAGAAGTCTCTCTTCAGACCCCCTCCGTTGGGAGAGCTTCCCAATAAACTTTGTGCCTGTAATCGTCAAAAAAAAAAAAAAAAAAAAAGTTAATGTTGGATTCCTTGACCATATTTTCCAAGTAATACATAAAGCAATAGCTACTTAGATGTTGAGGAAATAACTGCAGAATTCCTGAATTGGCACAGTCCTGAATACTTCCTGCCCTTAGAGTTGAAGTTAGTTATCTAACTGCTGCTGCATCGTTCACTTTGGTTCTGGCCATAGGTTCTTCCTGGATTTGAGAACGTCTTTTTTGCTCACTCAAGCTGGTACACGTATGCTGCCATGCTCAGGATATATAAACACTGGGACTTCAACATCAAAGACGAATACACCAGCAGCAGTCGCCTCTCTTTCAGCAGTTACCCAGGTAAATAAATTTAGAGGGGCACCTGAGCACTATTACAGACTAAAACAGTGATGCACAACACTGTTGTTTACTGTTTGTAAACAACAGAGATGTTTAATGGTTAGTATCCATGCATGAAAATTCTGATTTAGAGGATGCTTTTTGAAGAGCTATATAGCTCTAACACTTTCATTTAATAGAATGACAAAATCTGAGTGAATAGAGTTGCCAGGTAGAGGCCCTTTGTAAATGTAAATGGGTACTTCTAAATTAACTTCAACAAATGCCACCTGAGTAATGAGCGCAAGGCAATTTCCTAGGCTGTGCCCTGGAAGCAAAGATGAGCAAGAAACTGTTCCTGCTGTCAGTATCACCTTCAGGGTGTGACTCTATTTCTTTGCCGTATGCACAGCTCTAAGCCTGATGCTGGGCACCCAGGGCAGGCAACCCTCGTTATTTGTGAATTCCGTATTTGTGAATTCTCCTACTTGCTAAAATTTATTTGTAACCTCAAAATCAATACTCGTGGTGCTTTTGCATCCATAGACGTGTGCAGAGTGGCAAAAAAAAAAAAAAAAATGTGAGTTGCCATTGCCGGGTGTTCCCAGCTGAGGTCTAACAAGGCTGTGCTCTGCCTTTTTGTTTCATTTCTCAGACTGTTAACAAGTATCTTTTCCTAAAATGTTTAGAGCCACCTTTTTCACATTTTGTGTCTTTGGTGTCACATTTTTGTGCTTTTTGTTGGTGATTGTGCTGTCTAAAATGTCCCCAATCGTAATGCTGAAGCGCTTTCTAGTTCCTAAGTGCAGGAAGGCTGGGGTGTGCCTTAAGAGAAAACACGTGTGTTGGATTAGCTGCGTTCAGGCGTGAGCTATTGTGTTGTGGGCTCTGAGTTCAATGTCAATATGTATTAAACACGGTGTCTTTAAACAGAAACACACCTGAAACAAGGTTTATACTGACTGGTGGACAAATATGTCGTGAGCAGAAGCTTGCAGGGTCTTAGCCCTGCATGTCCTCTCGGAGCAGTGATTCAGTGTTGGTGGAGACTTTGTAGAGCAGAACTACCGTGGATAACGAGAATCTACAGTACTTAACACGTTTTTGCAGGATGAATGAATACACGAATGAATTTGTGAGTTTATAAACCTTACAGCATTAGTCAGGAGAACAATGTGAACAATGCAGACAAGAATAATAATATTATTGGAGATGGGGTTTGCTACAAAAGAAGCATGAAAAGAATTATAGGTAGGTATTCAAAAGAGGGAGAAAGCACATCTGCTTGTTGGGAAAGGAAAGAGAAAGTTGACATTTGAGATGGACCATGAACGTTGGCTGGAAGTTCAAGAGAGAGAGAAGGATGGGAGGAAAGTCTTTGTAGAGTAGCGGTTGCAAACTTCTGTACTGAAAGGAGACAGGCAGGTGATGAAAATGAATCAAAGGGGCTGGTCTAAGAAAATAGGAAGTGGAAACAATTGTAGCAAACTCATGATCCATCAAAAAGGACCAACTTTCAGCTCCCACTGACTGTTATAGTACAGGGGTGTAGAGACCAGTGTTTCCATATCTTCCCACTTCTTAAGAGAAGATAGAAATATGAATTAGAAGGATAAAAAAGAAAACCCACTTTATAAACCAAACAAATCACGTCTGCTAGGTGTAATTGCCCCTGTGGATTACAGGTTTGCAGTTTCTTCAGGAAACGTCATGAGCAAAAAGGGGAAAATTCCTACAAAACTCCTAAGAGCCCTACATGGATGCAGGATGGACACTTCTGACCTTTAATTCCCAATCTGTAACTCATGGGATGATTATACCAACCACCTGTCATATCTATTCACCTTTGTCAGAGTCTCATTGCCCCACCTCGGTGTTAACACCTAGAACTTCCTACCAGGAATGCTGACCAGTAGTAGAACCCATTATTTCTCTCTCCTTGTGACCTAATACTTCCTTTGGGACCACTTTGTTTTCATCTTTATCTCAGTTTGCTTAATTTTTTTAGGATCAAGGAGGACTGGCTCTGAGTTAGACTTTAATTTGATTCTTTCATGGTTTATTAGACAAGAATTTAAGGACAGAAGAGACAAGACCAGTCAAATGTTCTTACTCTTCTTAGCTCCTATAAAATACAGAGTTCAGATATTATTACCTGCACTACTTTGAAATCTCCACAGAATGTGGTGTTCTTAGGTAGTCTGACAGTCCAGAGCTAGTGATGGGGGAAGACATAGAAGGATTTTCCTATGACTCTTATGACCCTGTTAACATTTGCATATATACCCTTCTGAAACAGATATATAGAGCTACAGAGAGAACAAAAGCCATTTTTTGCCCCAAGATGTTTTTAGGGGAGCCAGTGGAGCAATGTGATTCATATTTCTTCCAATTAGACTGCTTTGTTCTCAACAGCAAACCAGAAAACATGTAGAATCTCATTTCTAGTACTAGGAATTGTTTAAGGGAACAGCCACATTGGATTCATCAAGTATTAGGAACTAAGCCTTGCCATGCACTTCATGCCATGGGAGCTTCTGAGCTCAGAACAAAGCAACGTGGCTTGTTTTTCTTTGGTGGAGGGGTGCCATGGTAGGTTGAATGGGTGAGGAGCGTGGTGTTATTTTTGAATCCAAGGAGACAGGGCTTTGAGGCTCTTCATGACCTAGACAGGATACTTAAGAATTCCTGTGTCAGAACATACAGGCCTTGACTTGGGTTGAGGCACATGCTAAAGACGAGGATAACTGGGATGGCATGGCTGCCATCATATGGAACATGCCGATAACTCTGAAGATCTCATATGCATCTCTCCATGCTTTTACAACACAGCATGGCCTTCCTGCCAGACCTTGTAGAAGTGACCATCAAGGCAATTGCCATGCAAAACACTGAAACTTCAAGACAAATTGACAAATTTTCTGAGGTTTCCAAGAAGGAAAAAGATATGGCTTGGGCATCTGCTAAACTGTTCTTCAGCATATGAAGAAATTCAACTGCTTTACTTGGTGAACCTGTTTTCTTATCTGTAAAATGAGGCTAATACAATGCCTAATTCACAAATTTGTACAAATTTATGTAATTTGTTTACTCCTGAACAAGTATCTATTAAGAGCATTTAAGAGGCTGGTGCAGTCATCCAGATTACTCACTATTTTGTAGATGGTCAATGTATGGATGGAAAATTGATAGCTGTCTTCAAGAAGGAAAAAATGACTGCTGCATTAGTGCAGCACATCACGACTTTGTATGTGCTCCAGTTGTCTGAGCCAGAATCCTTAAGATGTCAGAAGGGCACTCGTAAAACTACTTTAACAGAGGAGAATAGAGGGAACAATAGAAATCCTTCACACTTCGTTCATCAATATTACAATGCCCTGAGACGAGCCTGGCAGGCAGAACTGGGGCTCCCTGGCCCTGGACCAAACCCATGAGGGTCCCAGTTTCAGGAATAACCTTTCTAGAAATTTTCTAAATCCTCTTCCAGTGCCTGGAACTGGCCATGGTGACAGAGTCACCTGGTAGAGCTGTTTGAGCCCAGATAGGGACACACACTGGCTCTGGTCCCCATAGCTCCCTTTCTGGATGCTCTTCCCTGTTATCCCACCCATCCTGTATATGGGGGTCGACAAGATGTCAGGAGCAGTTCTGGTCCTCATGCCTATAGGGTGGTCCTGGTGAGCAGAGCCCCTGAGCTGGCCCTCACAGCAGCTGGCACTTGATTGGGCTGCCAGAATGATGGTAACTTGATGGTCTTGGGCCATGTCAGAGGTAACATGTGTTCAGAACTCTAGGCCACCAATGGTCTACCTCTTACCTTTGGCTTAAATGTGTATGGGGACCCTGTGTCAGCTTTCACGTCTGTATTCTGACTGCAGTCATGTTTCCCTTCCATAGCAACTGAGGGTGGCAGGTCTGGCAACAGGTGAACTTAACCCCATGTGTTCCACTGCTGAGGCCCCTCTTGTGGACTGCTCACTCCCAGCACATGTGTTCAGCAGCCCTCCAGGGAGGGTTGGGTCTATGTCCTCCAAGAGTTTGAGAACCTTGGGCCTTTGCAACAGCTCTCTCTTGCCTCCGATTGATGTGGTGACTTCCGGTTCTCCCAGGTCAATCTTAAGCTGGATTGACACTCCTTGTGCACTTGGGAGTGCTCTTCTGGCTACATCCATAGGTTTCTTGCCTATGATGCCCACTGGTGGCAGTGTGAGGAAGGCAGGAGTATAGTCAGTGGAAAGAAATCACATTCTAGGAATGCAGTGATGACAGCTTAAAGAGCCAAGAGAAGACGTGGTTGGAAAATATGCTTATCTATGTTTCACACTGTAAGATTTGAATGTACCTTTAATGACCAGAAAAAAATCATTGTTCAAATTTTCCAAACAGTGGGTAAGACTTGTATTTGTGGCGTCATCAACAAAGGGTGCTATCTTTGAGTCTGGAAGCCAGTGCCAGGGGGATGAGAGAAGTTGCAGAGTCACTAAGTAAATGGGGTTAGGGGACTGCAGAGGCAAGGGATTTCTGCTGTTTCAGTACCAGCAGGTTCCAGTGAGTCACAGCTTGGTGAGTAAAATAACAGTGTTGCTACCTTTTCCTCCTGATGGGAGATATGAAGTTAGCCAGGAACAATGCATTCGATTATAAAGAACACAAAGAAATGGTGCCTGGACGCTATAAAGAATGGTCACATGCTCTGATTGGACAAAAAACAAGTACGCAAATTCTTTTTTCTGCCCATTATTCTAAATCTTCTTTGATAGGGCACTATACCTCAATTGGGCCCATGGATTTTGTAATATGTTTTTAAATAAAATTATTCATATAGGCAGAGGCCCAGTAAAAAATATTTGTCCGAGGCCCTGGGAATCCCAAGGAGGGTGGCACTGGATAACCATGTTCTGGAAGATTTCCGTCACTCCCAAGAAGGGTTTTGAATAGTTATGGCCTGTTTTGCCCAGCGACTGATGGGGCTAAAGAAGATAAAAGCCCTGCATAGCCTTCCCCAGGACTCATACACAGCCAAATACTAATTTGGGCGATGCGGGGCAAGAACCAAGGAAGTAAGACTCACAGAGTCCAGGACCACGCTGAAAAGGCTGTCAGTGCCGCTGCACCAAGACTCAGCCCAAAGGAGGGCCTCGGGAAACTTGAGGATCCTCTCCAGGGGAGTGAGCATGTCTGCTGGCCTCTTGTGTTCTGACAGGAATCCCCTCAGGAGAGACCAGACCCATGGAAGATTTAGATTTTTCCAGGTGGAAGATTAAAAGAAAAGGACCGGCACTTCCTGTATGTGGTCCCAAGCAACTGGCTGGCACTTCACAAAACAGTATAAGTAGAAATTAAATGAAAAAAGATTTGCCAACTATCCCTGCCAGCCTCCATTTTCTATGTATGTGTGTTCCCATCTGATTTCTGACCATTTGTTAATGAAATTTCTACTTCACTGTAATCATGATATGGTCCCATTTTATACCTCAGATATTGTGGATTTGGTTCCAGATGACCACAATAAAGTGAATATCACAATAAAGAGAGTCACAAAATTTTTTTTTGGTTTCCCAGTGCATGTAAAAGTCATGTTTACAGTATGCAATACATTATGTCTAGAAAAACAATGTACAGACTTTAGCATTAAAGAAATATGTGATTGCTTAAAAAAAATGCTGACCATCATTTGACTTCAGCAAGTCAATCTTTTTCCTGGTGGAGGGTCTGGTCTCGATGATGACTGCCGACTGATCAGGGTGGTGGTTGCTGAAGGTTGGGATGGCTGGGGTGATTTCTTAGAATAAGATACGATGAAGTTTGCCACATCAATTGACTTTTCCTTTCACAAAAGATTTCTCTGTAGCATGTGATGCATTTTGATAGCATTTTATCTACAGCAGAAATTCTTTCAAAATTGGAGTCAATCCTCTCCAACCCTGCCACTGCCTTACCAATTAAGTTGATGTAATAGACTAAATCCTTTGTTGCCATTTCAACAATGTTCACAGCATCTTCATAAGAAGTAGATTCTCTCTCAAGGAACTACTTTCTTTGCTCATCCCTAAGAAGTAACTCCTCTTTCTCTGAAGTTTGGGCAGGAGATTGCAGCAATTCAGTCACATCTTCAGGCTCCACTTCTAATTCTAGCTCTCTTGCTATTTCCACCACATCTGCAGTTACTTCCTCCACTGAAGTCTTGAAGCTCTGAAAGTCATTTTTAAGAGTTAGAATCAACTTCTTCCAAACTCCTGTTAATGTTGATATTTTGACCTCCTTCCATGTATCATGAATGTTCTTAATGGCATCTAGAATGGTGAATTCTTTCCAGGAAGTTTTCAATCGACTTTGCCCAGATCCATCAGAGGACTCACTATCTATAGCAGCTACAGCCTTATGAAATGTATTTTTTAAATGATAGGACTTGAAAGTCAAAATTAGTCCATACTTCATGGACTGAAGAATGGATGTTGTGTTAGCAGGCCTGAAAACAACATTCATCTCTTTGCAAGCTCCATCAGAGCTTTTGGGTGAGCTGGTGCATTGTCAATGAGCAGTCATATTTTGAAAGGAATCTATTTTTTCTGTGCAGTAGGTCTCAACAATGGGCTTAAAAATTCAGTAAACCAGGCTATGTTGTTCAGTAAATGGCACACCCAGGCTTTGTTTTTCCATTTATAGAGCACAGGCAGTGTAGCTTTAGCATAATTCTTAGGGCCCTAGGATTTTCAGATTGGTAAATGAGCACTGGCTTCTGCTTAAAGTCATCAGCTGCATTAGCCCCTCACAAGAGAGTCAGCCTGTCCTTTGAAGCTTTGAAGCCAGGCATTGAGTTCTCTATAGCTATGGAAGTCCTAGAGGGCATCTTCTTCCAATAGGAGGCTGCTTTGTGTATATTGAAAATTTGTTGTTCATCCATTATCTTAGCTAGATCTTCTGGATAACTTGCTGCAGATTCTACATCAGCACTTGCTTCACTTTGCACTTTTATGTTAAGGAGATGGCTTTTTTCCTTAAACCTCGTGAACCAACCTCTGCTAGCTTCAATTTTTCTTCTGCAGCTTCCTCACCCCTCTCAGCCTTCATAGAATTGAAGAGTTATAGGGCCTTGCTCTGGATTAGACTTTGGCTTGAATATTGTGGCTGGTTTAACCTTCTATCCAGACCACTAAGACTTTCTCCATATCAGCAATAAGGCTGTTTTGCTTTCTTATCACCCATGTGTTCACTGGGATAGCATTTTTTGTTTCCTTCAAGGAGTTTTTCCTTTGCATTCATAACTTTGCTAACTGGCTCTAGAGGTCTAGCTATCAGCCTATCTCAGCTTTTGATATACCTTCTTCACTAAGTTTAATCATTTCTAGCTTTTAATTTAAAGTTAGAGATGTGTGAATCTTCCTTCCACTTGGACACTTAGAGGCCATTGTAGGGTTAGTAACAGGCCTAATTTCACTATTGTTGTGTCTCATGGAATGAGGATGTCCAAGGAGAGGGAGACATGGAGCAGTCAGAGCACACACAACATTTATCGATTAAGTTTGCTATCTTACATGGGCACGGTTTGTGGCACGCCCCCCAAATTGCAGTAGTAGCATCAAGATCACTGGTCACAGATCACCATAACCAGTGCAATAATAATGAAAGAGTTTGAAATATTGCAAGAATTACCAAAATGTGAGACAGAAACACAAAGTGTTGGAAAAAATGTGCCAAGAGACTTGCTCAATGCAGGGTTATCACAAACCTTCAATTTGTGAAAACCACAATATCTGCAAAGTGCAATAAAATTAAGCACAATAAAACAAGGTATGCCTTATTTTGATTTTTGCAATTAATATTGTATCATGAAAGTGTTTTGTGCTGCTTCACAGTCTTTCTGATTATTAATAGCTGTACAATATCACATTATTTAGAAATATCATAATTCGACCATTTAGGTTTTTCACCTTTTTCTTTTAGAAATAAAATTGTAGTGAATATCTTCATTTTTCCCCCCAATTCTTTTAGATTACTTCCCTAGGATAAGTTTCCCAGAATGGATTTAACAGAATCCATGGATATAGACATTTTTGAACATCTTTATTGAGGTATAATTTACATTTAATAAAATTCCCCCATTTATTTGTGCATTTCAGTGAGTTTGGGTAAGTGCATGCATCTAGTAACTGCTACCACCATGAAAATATAAAAGGTCTCCATTACCCCCAGAAATTCTCCCATGATGCTTTGCGATCAATATTGCAATAATCAAAATTGCTTTTAATTCCTTTTTCCAATGCTTCATTGCTTATGTATTTATGTACTGATAGGCATTCCTACATTAAAAAAATTATCAGTCTCAGGCAACCACTGATATGTTTTTTGTTTTTTTTTTAAAGATTTATTTATTTATTTATTTATCCCCCACCTTGCTGCTTGTGTTTTACTGTGTCCATTCGCTGTGTGTTTCTTCCATGTCTGCTTATCTCCCCCTTGCTGTGAGGTCCTGCTGCATCAGCCCACAACACCGCGCAGGCCGGCCTGCTCTCACAAGGAGGCCCCGGGAAGCGAACCCGGGGCCTCCCGCATGGTAAACAGGGGCTCTATCCATTGAGCCACACCCGCTTCCTGCTGTGAGGTCTTGCTGCATCAGCCTACCGCGCCGCACAGGCCGGCTGGCCTGCCCTCACAAGGAGGCCCTGGGAGGCGAACCCGGGGCCTCCCATATGGTAAACGGGAGCTCTATCCATTGAGCCACACCCACTTCCCTGATATGTTTTCTATTACTAAAATTTTGCATTGTCTACAATTTCAAATAAATGATCTCATATACATTATGCAGTTTTTGTGGTCTCATTTCTTTAATTTAGCATAATGATTTTGAGATCCATCCATGTTGTTGCATGTATCAGTAATCTGTTTTTATTGCTGAGTAGAATTCTATCATATGGATATAGATAGAATCTATCCACAATCTATCCACTCAGCAGTCAATGAACATGTGCATTGTTTCCCCTTTTTGGCTATTTATTATGAATAATGCTGCTATGAACATTCACATACAAATCTCTGTATGGACATAGGCTTTCATTTCTCTGGGATAGAGACCTAGGAGTGAAATCAGCTGGGTTGCGTGGGAGGTAAGAGACCCCCAAACTATTTGCCAAGGTGGCTCCACTATTTTGCACCCCCATTAGCAATGTCTGAGCGCCTCAGTTTCCCATCCCACCAACACGTGATATTGTTAGTCTTTTAGCCATTCCAAAGATGTCTACCTGTGGTTTTAATTTGTATTTCCCTGATAACTAGTGATCCTGAACATCTTTTCATATATCTTATTTTTAAAAAAATAGGTTGTATTTCTTCTTCTTTTGGAATTGTAAGCATTCTTTATGCAAGTCCATTTACAGATACATATTTTGCAAATATTTTCTTCCATGTTTGCCTTTTTATTTTCTTAATTGTTTCTATTGAAGTAAAGAAGTTTTTAATTTTGATAAAATCCAATTTGTCATTTTTTAATTTTTGTTTGTTTATGGTGTCCTATCCAAGAAATGTTTGGATACAAGTATCTAAAAGTTGAATATTTTCTCCTATATTTTTCCAGAAGTTTTATAACGTTTGTTTTTATGTCAAATCTATCATCTATTTTGAGTTAATTTTTGAGTGCGATGTGAGGTAAGGGTCACAATTTTTTTCAGTAGCACTATCCGCTCGTGTCAGTAATAGCGTTTGTTGAAAGATTATCGTCTCCTCGTTGAATTACCTTGACACCTTTGTTGAAAATCATTTGACCATAAGTGTGGGTCAATTTCAAGATTCTTTATACTGTTCCATTGATCTTATCTATCTTATGACACAAGCTCAGACAAACTCATGAAAGCTAATTGATAAATAAGGAATCTGCAAGCCTGTTGTTAAATTGTTGGTAGTTTTATTTATTTATTTATTCATTTATTTATTTAATATTTTAGGAGGTACCAGGGATTGAACTGCAGACCTCGTACATGCAAAGCAGGTGCTCACACTGAGCTATACCCGCTCTTCTGTTTGGTAGTTTTTAAATTAGCCATGGTGGAAGCATTTATGCTGGAGAAATTATCAAGTGCTAAAAATCAAGGCTTTTTTAAAAATGTGGTTTACCAGCACACCACTCTGATTATTGTAGCTTTATAGTAAGTCTTGAAATCTTCAAACTTTGTTTTTATATCTATGGTTTGTCTATTTTGCATTTTCATATCAATTTTTGGGTCATCTTGTCAATTTCTACAAAACGGTCTGTTGGAAATATTATTTCAATTGCATTAAATCTATAAATCAATTCAGAGAAACATGCCAACATATTGAGTCTTCCAATCTATGAATATAGTATATCTCTATTTAGGTCTTCTTTAATTTCAGCAATGTTTTGTAGGTTTCAGTGTACAGGTTTTATAATACCTTTCATTAAATTAAATACCAATTATTTGTTGATGCTGTTATAATCAGAAATATTTTCCTCCTTTTCCCAATTGTTCATCGCTATTTATGTATTTGTGGGCATTGCTATTTAATGAATTATCCCAAAACTTAGTGGCTTAAAACCACAATAATCACTATCTCATGGTTTCTGTGGATCAGAAATTTAGGTAGGACATAGTGAGGATGGCTTGTGTCTACTCCACCATGTCTGGAGCCTCAGCTGGAAGACTTGATGACTAAGGGGCTGAAATCTCTGATAGCTTAACTGAAGCTGGAGGATGCATTTCCAAGGTGATTTACTTACGTGATTAGGCAAGGTGGTGCTGGCAGATTGGTTCTTCTCCACTTGGGCCTCTCCAAAGGGCTGCTCGAGTATCCTCATGACAAGGTACCTGGCTTCTCCCAGAACAAGTGATCCAAAAGAACATGGCAGAAACAGCAATGCCTATTATGACATAGCCTCAGAAGTCATACACTGTCACTTCCACCACAGTCTTTTCATTAGAAGCAAGTTATGACCAGCCCACATTCAAGGAAAGGACATTTTAAAAGGAAGCTTATCAAAGAATTTGTGGAAAGTTAAAATCACCGCAATATAGAAATAAGATTTTTTTATCTATTTACTTTTTATCTTGGGACTTTTCTAAATCATTTATCAGCTATAATAGCTTTTTATTTGTAGATTCCTTGGGTTTTCTATATATATGATCATGGCATTTGTGAATAAAGACAGTCTAACTTCTTCCTTCCCTTGAATGCCTTTGGTTGTTTTCTTGCATGGTTGCACTAGCAAGACCTCCACGACAAGGTAGACTGGAGGATAGTGAGTATGGAAATCCTTGCCTGATTCCAGATCATCATTAAGTATGCTGTTAGCTGGAGGTTTTACGTCGATGCCCTTTATAAGTTGAGGAAGGTCCCTCCTCTTCCTACTTTGCTTAAGGTTTTATCATTAATAGGTGTTGCATTGTGTCAAATTCTTTCTTGGCATCTATTGAGATGACTATATGCTTTTTTTCCTTAATGCTATTTATATAATGAGTTACATTGCTTGATTTTCAGATGTTAAACCAGCTTGGCATCCTGGGATAACTCCTTCT
>JAQZBX010061191.1:0-17185 GCA_029593785.1 Cabassous unicinctus
TAAACCAATAATTTATGTCATTCTTAAGAGATTACTATGTCCAATAGTTAGAGCTGTAATATAAAAATTTGAATTACATTATAATTAATTTCTACTACATTTGAATTATTTACATTCATAAATGTTTGTTGCTATGCTATCTATTTTTTATAACTAATTATATTAAATCTAACCTGGCCTTGCACTCTCATTTAAAACTCATAATTTCTTTCAATCTATTTTTCTATTTATTTCACAATTTTACAATAAAAGACTTTTTAACAGCTAAAACAAAAAAAGCCATTGATGATACACTTTGTACAGATCATATAGTATGTGAATATATCTCAATAACACTGCTTAATAAACAAATATACAATTGTGCAAGAATAGCCAGAAATGGCAGCTATGTACAGCAGGGGAAACAGAGGGATTGAGAGGTGAGGAATTCTCCTGTTTGTCTATTTTTTATTATTATTATTGAAATAATGAAAATGCTTTAACAATGATTGACGTGATGAATGCACAACTATGTGATTATACCAAATACAACTAATTGTACACTTTGGATAAACTGTATGCTTTATTAGTATGTATCAATAAAGTTGATTTGTTTTTAAAAAGTAAATATAAAAAATCTATAGAGACAGAATAGATTAGTGGTCACATAGGGCTGGGAAAGGACAGAGAGACTGAGAAGTGACTGCTAAAATGTATGGGGCTTTTCTTTTTGGAGTAATAAACATGTACTAAAACTGACTCCAGTGATGAAAGCACAACTGTGATTATACTAAAAGCCACTGATTGTGCACTTTGGATGGATTGTATGGTATGTGAATATATCTCAGTGAAATGGCTTTTAAAAAATTTTTTTAACAAAAAAATAAACAAATAGACACCTTCCACCAAAGAAAGTACAGGATCAGATGACTTCCCTGGTGAATTCTACCAAACATTTAAGAAGAATTAATACCGATCCTTCTCAAACTCTTTCATGGAATTTAGGAGAACATTTCCTAATTTATTCTATGGGGTCAGTATTATTCTTTGGGGACTCATTTTAATATTTACAAGGAACAAATCAGCAGAACAAGATTATATCAGCTAGGCTGTGTACAGTAGCTATGGCTTATAAAACATACCAGTAATTTGTACCTGGTGAATATAAAGAGAACCGAGGTAGGACGCAGATGACTTTACAACCAAGTGAGTACACAGGGCATCAACAAATTAGTGGACCTAAAAAAAACTCACATTTTCTACATTGAAAAAAAATTACAGATCTCACAAATGTCTTTGAGTAAAAAAGAAAACTTCAAAGTTCCTTGAATGATGGAGTATTATTCTTATACCAAAACCTGGTAAAGACATCACAAGAAAAGAAAATGACAGACCAATATCCCTTATGAATATAGATACATATGAAAATACAGACATGTAAACATCCTCGAAAAATACTAGCAAACCAAATGCAACAGTACAATAAAATGATTAAACACCATGATCAAGTGGGATTTATCCCAGGAATGTAAGGGTAATTCAACATAAGAAAATAATACACTACGTAAATTGAATGGAGAAAAATCCACAAGATTATTTAAATAGGTGCAGAAAAGACATTTGACAAAATCCAGCACCCTTTCTTGATTAAAAACACTCAGAAAAGAAGGACTACATGGGAACTTTCTCAACATGATAAAGGACATTTATATATACATTAAAATTTTAAATAAAAAAATTTTTTAAAAAAACCATAGCTAACATCATACTCATTGGTGAAAGACTGAAAGCTTTTCCTCTAAGATCAGGAATAAGACAAGAATGCCACTGTCACCACTGTTATTCAACATGGTACTGGAAGTTTTACCAGAGCAAATAGGCAAGAGAAAGAAAAAAAAAAAAGCCATCTAAATTGTATGGGAAGAAATAAAACTTTCCCTATTTGCAAATGATCCTATGAAGAGAAAATGCTGAAAAATCCACAAAACTACTAAGAGCTAATAAACAAATTTAGTAAAGTGGTGAATTACAAAATCAACTCACAGAACTCAGCAGTGTTCCTATACATCAGTAACAAACAATCCAAAGAGGAAATCAAGAAAAATTTCCATTTAAAATAGCATCTATCTAAAAAAAAATAAAATATTTAACCAAGGCTATAAAAGACTTGTACACTAAAAACTACAAGACTGCTGAAAAATATTAAAGAAGACCTAAATAAATGGCAAGACATCCTATGTTTATGGATTAGAAAAGTTAATATTGCCAAGATGTCAATATTATCCAAATTAATATACAAGTTCAATGCATTTCCCATCAAACTTCCAGCAGTTTTTTTTTGTTTTTTGTTTTTTTACAGAAATGGAAAAGCCATTTCAAATTCATATAGAACTGAAAAGGGCCCCACATAGGCAAGACAATTTGAAAAAGGACAACATTGGAGAACTTACATTTCCTGATTTCAAATGGTACCACAAAGCTAGAGTAATCGAAACAGTGTAGTACTGGCGTAAAGACAGACACATAGACTAATGGAACAGAATTTAAACTCCAGAAATAGGTTCACACATGTAAGGCCAATTGATTTCCAACAAGAATGCTAAGTACATGTTGTAGGAAAAGAACAATTTCTTCAATAAATGGTGCTGGGAAAACTGGATATTCACATACAAAACAATGAAGTTAGACCCATACCTCACATCATGTACAAAAATCAAGTCAAAATGGATCAAGGACCTAAATATAAGACCTAAAACTATAAAACTCTTAGAAGACAACATGGATGGAAGTTTATTTGACCCAGAACAATACATATGGATGAAGAGAAAGAGATATTTACATATCATATGACAGAATTAAACTAGCTCCTAGGTTTTCTGGATCTACTGGTTGTTACCATATGGCCTTAATTCAGAAGCTCTACATAAATATACCTCCTAGAGTTGTAATTTCAAAATAATTTGCAATTAGGTATTATATGCTGACTTTGGCTTAGAGAGAGGCCACATTTGAGCAACAAGGAGGCTCTCAGGAGGCAACTTTTAGGCACCCCATAACACTAGGCTAAGTTTCAATTTCAAGAGCAAAGGCTCACAAGCATGGTTGTCAATATCAAGGGCCCATCAGTGGATCATCCTCCTTTGCTAGTCATTGCCCCTGCACTTGGTGGACAGTTGCTGCTACATTAGAGAATGTGACAGAGCTCTCCAGGATGGGAATTTAATATTCTCTCAGCTAATGTGTGAATCTCCCCCCACTATGACAAAGTCTAATGAATATTTGAACACATTTGTATACCTTATATGTCTGTCCAGATGAACCTCCTCCCATGTATCCCCCATCACTGACACCCCACACCAATGATCCTCCCCTGCCCCAGTTGTAAACCTTCTGTGATCTAAAGCCTCTTCAAAAATGAAGCCAATAAAATAGCCAAATACAATTAATAGGAAAATGAAATAATGGTAGGTTTAAATATAAGAAATAAAATACACAAAAATTAAAACTAAAAATAAAATAAAATTTAAAAATTGGGATATTAAAAATTAATGAAAAATATTTAAAATAATTTTTTTTGACATTTTGCCTTTCATCACTGTAATATCTGTTGTTCTGTATGTACAGCGACATTTTCTTCCATTTATTCCCCAGTGTCTTTTTTTCATTTTGTTTTCAAAGAAATTTAGGTCACAGTAAAGTCACATACAGAGTGCAGGGGACTCCCATATACCCAACATCGTCGCCCTCTGCCCCCTTCCCATATTAATACCTTTTTATATGTGGATGGTACATTTGCTACAACTGATATACAAATAGTGAAACATAGCTGCTAACCATGGTCAATGGTTTACATTATGGTTTACATTTTAGGCCATACACTTTCATAAATTTTTATGATATTTAACATGGCCTGTGTCCATCATTGCAAGATCATGTAGAACACTTCCATCGCCCACTAAATACCCCTTGTTCCATCTATTCTATTCCTCCCTCCCCCTCCCCTGGGGTCCACGGCGGCCACCCGGCTTCACTCCTTGGATGACAAGATTCATAGTTACTTGCAACAACACTGAGGTCTTGACACAATGGTTTGTGCTCCCCTATTAGGAACTGCCCATACTCTCGAGAGACTCCTGCTCCTCTGTTTGAGAACATACTGGTCCTCCCCAGGATGGGAATCTAGCTCCTTCCCACTCATTATGTGGGTCTCCACCCAGTGATACAAAACATTATGACAAAATGATCACCTGCACACTTGCGAGAAGCCTTCCCCAGATGTGCCCTGTCCCGAATGCCCCCCCATCCAATACCCTAAACCCTTCCTTGTCATATCACCATAAGAGCATTCCCAATTTTGGACTTTCAACCACATACCCACCAATCCCCAGTGTTCACCTGGTCCCTCCCCCAACCCCCCACCCAGTTCCATGGACTATCCAACCCACCCTCCCCACTCTACCCACCTGTTGAACCTGCACCACCCAACCCAATAGTATCACTACCCCTGTCCTATCCCTTCAATGCCCAACTACACACTTCTACCTTATTATAGATTATGCCCATATGGGCATTGGCTCACAAACTTCTTCTCCCTTTATATGGGGTAAGAGACTTCAGAGTGATTCAGGAGGTCATCCCAGAGGCAACACTTATATACATCTCAGCAGGATCTCACAGACTGCCAAAGTGGATACTACCTCAAATAGTGGGGTTCCTGAAGGCTCTGGAGATACCCAGGTCCTATGGTTAGGGCAGATAGCTCTGGAGTTTGGTGTCTTGCCAGTGGGCCCTACTTTGGAGTTTGTGCTCCTGACAGTGACAGAGTTGGACTCAGTTATGGCTTCCCTACATGTGGCTCATCTGTCCCTTCTATTTGAACCTATACTTGGTGCTGGAGTTGGTAGGTGTACTTCCAAGAGACTTGAATCTTTGGGCTGTCCATGTGCCAGCTGGGCCCTGAGCCTCAGCGGAGTTGCAACACCTACTCTCCAGGTCATTAGACTCACCCAGGACAACTAACAAGGAGGTGAGGATTGACAACCACCACACCAAGGAAATGAGAGAGCCTACAACTGCAAGTAAGAGAGTCCCATCCATCGGCTGTATGTGATTGAAGCCCCCTCTCAATTAGAGGTGGAATGGACATCACCATCCCAGAATCTTCAGGATTGGGGAATGAGCTAAGGACTAGAGTAGATTTACTGGTATTCTACTATAGACTTGTTGGGATTCTAGCAATGGAAGAAATCACAGCATTGATGTGGAAGCAGTGGCCACTGGAGGCTCTGCGGACAGGGGGAAGGAAAGACAGGTGTAATACGGGGGCTTTTTTGGGACTTGGGAATCGTCCTGAATGGCAATGCAATGGCAGATATATGCCATTATATATCTTCCCATAGCCTGCAGAACTGTGTGGAAGAAAGTGTAAACTACAATGTGAACTATGATCCATGCTCAATGGCAATGCCCCAGGATGCACTTATCAATTGCAATGAATATGCCACACCAATCAAAGATGTTGCTTATGTGGGAGGGTGTGGGAAGTGTGGGGAGCAGGTAATATGGGAATCCTGATATTTTTTTAGTAACATTTGTGCAATCTAAGTCTCTTTAAAAAATAAATGCGAATATTCTCCCTGTCCTGATTTTCTGATAATCAGGGTAGGCTAAACATTCGCTATATTAGAAACCATTCATGTGTCCCCAGACCTAGTTTTTCTCCCTAGGTCTGGCTTTTAGAATGCTGGTGATAAACTAAACCTGATTTACTTTTCCCATCCTGTATGGGAAATGACTATAACTGTAGGTATCTTTGGTAACCTTAAGAGATATAGCAGGGGTTCAGATGTGACTCAAATGGTTGGGTATCCATCTCCCATATGGAGGGACCTGGGTTCGATCCCCGGGACCTCCTGGTAAAAATAAAAATAAGAAAAATATAGAAGGTGTGTGGGCCACCAGGCCCTGTGTGTGGGTGCGCCATCAGGCCCCATGAGCGGGTGAGCCCCACAAGCCCCACACGCAGGTGTGCTGTTAGGCTCCGCGAGCCATGCAGCAAGATGATGACGTAACAGGAGAGCGACACAAGGGAGAGCTAAGACGAGACGCACCAAAAAAACAGGAACTAAGGTGGCATAGCCAGTAGGACGCCTCTCTCCCACACAGAGGTTCCGAGGATCGAATCCCAGTGAAGACAGAAGGAGAAGAATGAGAAGAGAGGACATGAAACGGACACAGAGTTGCTCAGCGAATGGATACAAAAACAGCAAAAATGGGGCGGAGGGGTAAAAATGGATAAAAGTAAATAAATAAATAAATCCTTAAAAAAAAAAGTATAGGGGAGTAAGATACGGACTACAGTTAGTAGTAATACTTTGATGATGCTCTTTCATAATTTGTTAACAAATGTTTCACAACAATGCAAAATATTTGTGGTGGGGTGATGTGTGGGAGCCCTGTATGATGTAATGCATGTTTGTTTTGTAAGTTCATAATGTTTACTGAACACTAATTGTTTATGTATGTTCATGTATGAATGATATACTTCAATAAATTGTTTTTTTAAGAAAAGCACATTAGAAAAAATAAAATATTTTTTCTAAAAAGGTATTATAGTACTTCTGAAGTTCAGAATGAAGCTTTTAGAATTAGTGAACTAAGGAGAATAAGATAACCATAGCCTTCGTTGATAAAAGAGTACTTTCTAAAATTATATTATTTCAATTATAAAAATAGTACACCTATGTTATAGAAAATTTAGAAAACACAGAAATGTGTAAAGGAGACACAAATTACCCATAAAGCTACAAAGAAATAATCACTGTGACCTTCTAGTTATATGTTCTTCCTGTCTTTTTTCTGTATATATACTGTGTATGATATAGAAATATACTTCCACTCCTGCTAACATGAAAGAATCAACTGGTTTCACCCTCCCATTTAAAACAACCAAAGAAAACCAGACAAAATATATGAAATATTAGTCTTTAAGACACTGGATATCAGGCAGCAAATGGCAGTGCTCCCCAACAGATGAGCCACAAACAAGTTGAGCTCTACAATTGACCAAATTCTCTACCTTGAGAAGGTTTTCCAAACTGTAGTGCAACGAATGCAATGAACGCTCTAAGCTGAGGAGATGGAACTGAGAGTCCAAGACAACTAGAGTTCCCTGGACAGTACCTGAGAGGAGAGAGCTGCACAAAGAGAAATCAGTGGCTATCTGCCAAGGGTTCCTTAAGTATTCAGCAGAGTATTGACTGGCACATGCATGTGAGGGAACTACCCCCGGCTGGGAAAAGAACCATCCGAGAGAATTATAGAGAACAGTATCCAGTGCCCACATAGGGCCAAGAATAGAGCCTATTCTTACCAGCCACACTGGTAACATCACAGAGCATTAGACAAAGTATTCAGAAGTAATGGGGAATAAACAGCTACTATCTGCAGCTCTGGTCTCAACAGAGCAAGACCCAAAAAGATTAAACTGTTTCTGAAAAATTTAAATGGATCCCAAAACAATGCTCAAGTATTTGTAGGAATATAAAAATACCAGGACTCAACAAGTTAAAATTCTCAATGTCTAGTATCCAATCAAATGTCACTGGGCATGCAAAGAAGCAGGAAAATATGAAGCATAATGAAAAGAAAAATCAATATATCACAACTGAAGAGAACTGACACAAATATTAGAATTAACAGAAAAGGACACTAACAGTTATTATAACTCTATTCCTTATGTTCAAAAAATCATGTAGAGATACAGAAAATATAAAAAAGCTCATTATCAAATTTCTAGAGATAAACGCTGCAACGTCTGAGTTAAATGCATTGGATGAGATTAACAGCAAATTAGACATTTCAGAAGAAAAGATTAGAGAATTTGAAGGTACAGCAAATAGAAACTATTCAAAATGGGACACACAGAGAAAAAGGAATCCAAATAAATGAATAGAGCATTAGTGAGCTGTGGGTCAATAAGCAGCTTAATATACTGTAACTGGAATCCAGAAAGGAGAAAAGGGAAGAGGAAAAATATATATATTTGAAGAAATAGTGGCCAAACTTTTCCCAAATTTGATAAAAACTATAAACTCACAGCCCGAAGAAACTCGAATGCTAAACACAAGAAAAATGAAGAAAACAACACGAAGGCACATGATAAAGTGCTCAAAACCAATAATAAAGAAAAGATCATAAAAGCAGCCAGAATAGGAGGATGAGGATTGTAGTTAATAGCACAAATACAAGGCGGCTCTTCTATGAATTACAACAACTATACATCACTATTACAAGGTGGTAAGAATATGATGATGCATGGGAAAATTACTTTAATGTAACTTATGGGCTACAGTTAACAGCAATACTGTAATAGTCTTGCATCAACTATATAGTTGAAGGTACTATATCAATGCTAAGGGTCTATAATAGAAGAGTACGGGTTTTTTTCTACTGGACTAAGGAAAATGTTCAAAATTTACTGGGTGATGACTACACAACTCTGAGATAAAACTGAGAGCCACTAAGTGTACACTTTGGATGGACTGCACAAGGCATAGGACTGTATAATACAGTGAATCATGTGGCGGATGATGGACTGTGGTTAACAGTACAAATATGAGAGTGTTCTCTCACAAACTGTAACGAAAGTACAATACTAATACATAGTGTTAATAATAAGGGTGGTATGGAAAAAAACATACCAAGTGTACACTATGGACCATAGCTAGTGGTAATAGATCATGTTCTTTCATAATCTGTAAGCAATGTCCCACAACACTGAAAGGTGTTGGTGGAGGGGTGATGTATGGGAATTCTGAACATTATGCATGATTGCTTTATAAGCTCACAACTTCTCTAATATAATTAATTAAAATAAATAAAATACAAATAAAAATTCAAAAAACGTGATGTAACAGAGCATGAAGCGCTCTGTTACATAGATGGCAGACATGATAGAGCATTTGGAAAAAATCAAGATATGAGTGTAGAAAATTATTTAAGTCAAGAAATAAATAGGAAGCGGATGTGGCTCAAGCGATTGGACTCCCGTCTACCATAACGGAGTTCCCAGGTTCGTTTCCCGGGGCCTCCTGGAGAAGGCAAGCAGGCCGGCGAAGAGAGCTGACACAACAAAATGACGCAACAAAAAAGAGACACAGAGGAAAAAGACAATGAGAGACACAACAAACAAGGGAGCTGAAGTGGCTCAAGTGATTTGAGTGTCTCTCTCCCACGTCGGAAGGCCCCAGGATTGGCTTCCAGTGCCTCCTAAAGAGAAGATGAGAAGAGAAGACAAGCAGACACAGAAGAACGTGCAGCAAATGGATAGAGAGAGCAGACAGCAAGCGCAAGTGGCAAGGGGGGGAGGGAATAAATAAAATAAATCTTTGAAAAAAAAAGTTAACCTTTTAAAAAAAGAAAAAGAAATAAGTAACTTAATTTCAGGAAAAGAGATATAAAGAAAGAAAATGTAATCCTTTTATAAAATCCTTTTATATTACTTGGCTCTGCAGTGAATAATATTTACATGGTCAATTTCATAAGCACTGATCATTAATTTAACAAAAGAGTGACGTAATTATATTAGGAGGATGGAGGAGGGGAGATCAGTGACATAAGCACACGCAATCCTATTTAATCATAATCAGATGTCTATGGTTAATGTCTAAAATTGATTAATCAAGAACTTGTTATATAATTACATTATTTAGAAAAATGGAGATGACTTCTAGAAGAAACAGCTAGAAGAGTTAACAGTGATTGACGTTGGGGAATGAAATTGGATATTGGAGAGGGTCAGGGAATTGCCAATTTTTATTGCAAGGAGAGTGATCATATATGCTGGTATACTCACAACATTTCTGGTTTATGCCTTGTGTCCCATCATCCCATTTAGCTTAATATTTGTCCCAGGCAAGAGTATCAAAGTTAAGTTAATAAATTACATAGTCACTTTAATTATTAAAAAAAAAAAACAGTCAGATTAAAAAAGACATTACATACAGAGAAAGAAAAATAAGGATGACAGTGACTTTCTTGACAGAAACAAAGCAAGCTAGAAGACAGTGGCGCAACACCATTAAGGTACTGAATGATCAGAGGACTGAAAGAAAATTTCAACCTAGAATTCCTTATCCAGCAGAAATATCTTTTAGAAATGAAGGCAAGATAAAGCATTTTTCGGACAAACAAAAGCAGAGAGTAGACTCGCACTACAAAAAATGTTTCCTTCTGTCAGGTAGAAGGAAAATGACACCAGATGGAAATATGGATCTACACAATGGAATCAAGAGCCATGGAAATGGTTCAGATTTGGGTCTGCCACCAAAGCAATGTGCATCAGCATGAGATACTGGAAGGCCGACGGGCTGGAAACCCTTACTGAAGTTAGCATCGAGTGTGACCACATAACACACAACCATTTTAAAGCCTTCCTTGGGTCACTGAGCACGGCCCTGTTTGTATCTTATGCCATCCAAGGAAAGCTTTGTGTGTAATAGGGGAGAGATATGATGAAGGTGGTTCTGCTGGCTAAAAACTGTTGTAAAAAGACCATTTGGCATATGGCAGGATACCAGGAGCATTGATTTTACTTCGAAGCTAAATGGCAATTTTATCTGGAAGAGAGAAAAACCACTGAAGACAAGGAAAGTAAAGACACCTTTCTGATAATTATGATGCAGAGGAGAGAGACAAGAAATGGTGCTCAGAAGGTTAAGAGTAAAGACGACTCCATCTGCTCCCATGATTGCATATAATGCTCTTTTAAGAGCAGGGGATAATTAGGTACACCTCTGGGATCAAGCTATGTTTCATGGAGGTGTGAGTGGAGCTACTGAAACAACTGCAAGTTTTTTTATTGCTTTATGGCCTCAAAAATATTCCCAAAGGCTTATACCAGGACCTTAAACACAAGGAGAAACTAGAGAACTTGGGTGAAGCTCTTTATCACCTGTCCACAGAAGAAAAGTAAAGCCAGTTCTGCCATTTTCCCTTCCTAAAGAGACTCTTCCAATTTCTAGGTGTCCCACTAGCTGTTCACAAGTAAGCTTCACTTTGGTAATCTCATATGTGTATGATTTTCATCTAGCAAAGAATCCATGTATAATTGTTGACAAATTTTAACTTTTCTCCTCTCAATTTCAGAATTCCAACTGCTATATAAAAGACACTGTTTGTCCTATGAGAATATTTCTTCCTTATCCTAACCCAAACCTAGTGCATTATTGACATTACATCAAATTTGCCACACTCGAACCTCCAAAAGCAGTGGTTACAAATAGTCTCTTGGACAATGGGTGTATTAAATTCTAGTACAAAACTAATGCTATTCACTCACTTATTTCAACAAAAAAACCACAATAGCTCTCCTCATCTGTACCTACGCTATTCATCACCGTATTTTTCTACCTCTTAGACATGTATTTTGACAACTGGTGAAACTGTTGTCTCCTCTTCATCCATTAATGATGTGTCAGTCTCTTACTGGCAGTATGATGCATTAGTATTCTTAATGCAGACATTTCTACAACAGAAAATTCAATATTGGCTGTATTGGGGATATAACCAAATAGCATTGCGTTTAACTTCCCCAGCCTATGTTTTTTTATCAAACTGGATCTTTAAAAACAACCGCTTTTGGGAAAACTTACACAGCAAACCAGGAAATGAATGACTCTCACTCCTGTAAAAAAAAACAAAAAACTAAAAAGCAGTGGGAAGACATATTTCAAAATGCTGAAAGCAGAGCTACCAACCAAGAATTCTGTAATTATGCTAAGCAAAAGAAACCAGACACAAAGTACTACATACTGTTTGACTCCATTTACATAAAATGTAACTATAAATAAACATACAGAGATAGAATTAGATTAGCAGTTATGCATAGCAGAGGAAGGATAGAGGATTGAGAGGTGACTGCTAAGGGGTAGGCCGCTTTTCTTTTTAGAGTAAGGAAAATGCTCTAATGTTGACTGCGGTAATGAATGCACAACTGTGATTATACCAAAAGCTACTAAATGTACACTTTAGTGTTTGTTTTTTCCTTTTTTCTAAATGTACACTTTATATGGATTGTATGGTATGTGACTATGTCTCAATAAAATTGCTTTTTAAAAAAAAGTTGCTATCATTTTCTAGGTAAGAAGATGAGCCAAGGAACTCTGGCTATCTGGAAAAAGCTAGAACCAGTATGAGAGTCACTACTGGGAGCTGGGACTATTTTCAAAGGAACTTTCGAAGGACAAGTATCAGTTTTTCCTTAAATGCTTGAATTCACCAGTGAAGCCATCTTGTTTTGAAGTTTCCTTTGCAAAAATGTTTTTAATTGCTAACTAAAAAAAAATAATAATAAGGGAGAGATTAAGACATTCTGGGATAAACAAAAGCTGAGTGACTTCACCCCCACTAGCCTGTCCTATGCTAAAAGGGAGCTCTGCAGGTTGAAAGGAAAGGACAATAGACAATTGACTGAAGCCACATGAAGAAATAAGATCATTGGTAAAGGTAACGACAAGGGTAAATATAAACACCAGTACTACTGTATTTATAGCTTGTAATTACTTTTTACTTCCTACAGGATCTAAAAGGAAAATGCACAAAATGTAATATTAAATCAGTGATTTTGGATTTATAATGTATACACATGCAATTAATGACAAGAACTACATATAGAGGGACAGAGGTGTATAGGAACATAGCGTGTGTGCACTATTGAAGTTAAGTTGGTATCGAAGCAAACAAGATTGGAATAGATTTAGAACGTTAAATTTAATCCCAATGGTAATCATAAAGAACCCATCAGACAATATGCAAACTCAAAGAGGCAGAAGTAGAGCACAGGGGCATAGAAGTAGAGCATAGAAGTATGCATAGAAGTAGAGCATAGGGGTGGAGGGTAGGGACAATGGGGAGTTAATGCAAAATAAATGTAGAGCTCCTGTTGTGGGTGAAGGGAAAGATCTGGTAATGGATGGTGATGAGGGTACTGCAACATAATGAATGTGATTAATCCCATTGAATGATATGCTTAGGAGAGGCTGGGATAGGAAGGTTTATTTTGTATATAGGATGGAAGAAAGGAAGGGAGGAGGAAGGGGGGGTGGGGAGGGAAAGAGAGAAAGAAATTAAGAAAGAAATTAAGAAGGGAGGAATTGCAGAAATAATGACAATAAAAATGCAATACGCGATACTGGATTGGATCAAATATTGGAGAAGAAAAGGCTCAAAAGGACATTATTGTGACATAAAAAAACTGGCATATAGAATGTAACCTTTACATAAATGTAAATTTCTTGAACTTGATAACTGCACTGAAAGTGATTACATAAGTGAATATCCTTGCTCATAGGAAATGTACATGGAAGTACTAAGTATTCCAAGAATATGATGTATGCAACCTGCTCTCAAATGTTCCTTAGACAGATAGATGGGGGAGGGGGAGGGAGGAATGGCAAAGGTGACAAAATGTTAAAATTGGTGAAACTGGTTACCTAGGGGTGGGGGGTATGTTGGAGTTCTGTTTATGGGATTTGTATTATTCTTCTGTCCTGTAAGTTTGAAATTATTTCAAAAAGTTAAAAATATAGAGTATGTTATAGAGTAATACTGTTATGAAAAAAATAGAGAAGAATAAATTACATAAGAAAAGTGGGGGTGGAGTGCAGGTGATGGTTGTTTTTTATATAAGGGGTTCATGGAAGGGTCTATCCATAAGTGCATTCATTCTAAGCACAGACCTAGAGGAAATTAGAGTTTCTCAAGTCCTCCAGGAAGAGAAAACAGCAAGAACAAATGCATTTGGGCAGTCAGGAGGTTACTTTTATAGTCCAGGTGAAAAACAAGGAGTAGCTAAGACTAATGCAGTGGTAGAGATCATGAGATGTGGTCAGACTGTAAATATATTTTGCAGGCACAGTTGACATGATGTTTCATGGAAATGTACTCAGTAATGATGTCTCCAAAGTTCATGATCAGAACAAATGGAAGTACAAAGTTGCCACCTTCTGAAATAAAGAAAATCAGTTTGGAGAAGGGATGGAATCAGGAGTTCAGTATTACAAGTTAATTCTGAGATGGCCAATAAGCCCATGAAAAGATGTGCAACATCATTAGCCATTAAGGAAATGCAAATCAAAACCACACTGAGGGAAAAAAAAAATCACACTGAGAGTAGATGTGGCTCAAGTAGTTGGGCACCCACCTCCCACAGGAGGTCCTGGGTTCAGTTCCTGGTGCCTCCTAAAGAAAAAGCAGGCAGAAAATGAGCAGACAGCAGCCAAGAGCAATGAGCAGACAATGAGCAAAAGACAACAAGCAGACAGTGAGCAGGGACAACGAGCAGACAACAAGCACAAACACGAGCATAAACAGATAATCATCTTGGGGGGTGGGGGCGGGTTGGGAGAACCACACTGAGAAACCACCTCACATGCATTGGAATAGTTGTTATTTAAAAAGCAGAAAATAACAAGCAACTGGCAAGGCGGCAGAGAAATAGGAACCCTGTACGTTTTTGTTTGTTGTTTTTTTTTAAAGATTTATTTATTTATTTATTTATCCCCCCCTTGCTGCTTGTGTTTGCTGTGTCCATTTGCTGTGTGTTTTTTCTGTGTCTGCTTATCTCCCCCTTGCTGTGAGGTCTTGCTGCATCAGCCCACCGCGCCACGCGGGCCGGTCTGCCCTCACAAGGAGGCCCCGGGAAGCGAACCCGGGGCCTCCCATATGGTAAACGGGAGCTCTATCGATTGAGCCACACCCGCTTCCCCGTACATTGTTGATGGGAATGTAAAACGGTGAAGGCACGAGAGAAAACAGTTTGGAAGTTCCCCATAACTTTAGACACATAACTATCATAAAACCCAACAACCCTATTTCTAGGTGTATATCCAAAAGATTCAAAAAGTGGGGACTCAAACAGATATCTGTACACTAATTTTCATAGCAACATTATTCACAATAGCCAAAAGGCAGAAGCAATCCAACTGTCCATCAACAGATGAATGAATAAACAAAATATGGTATATACATACAATAGATTATTATTTAGCCGTAAAAAGTTCTGATATATGCTACATAACATGCATGGACCTTAAAGACATCATGATGAGTAAATAAGCCAGACACAAAAGGACAGATATTCTATGATTCCACTTATACGAAATGACTAAAATACGCAAATTTAGAGAGACAGAAAGTAGAGTACAGGTTACCCAGGGGCAGGGGAGAAGGGGAATGGTCAGTTAATGCTTAATGGGTTCAGGGTTTCTGTTTAGTGTGGTGAAAAGTTTTAGTAATGGATGGTGATGAGGGTAGCACAACTTTATGAATGTGATTAATACCACAGAATTGTACACTTGAGAGTGGTTGAGATGGGAAACTTTATATTGTATATATGCTATATTTTTTTAAAAAAGAGAGTGACTAAAAAGACAATGACAATTAAACGCAATATATGATCCTGGACTGGATCTAATAATAAAGGAGAAATGACCAAGATGACATCATTGGTACAACTGAAAAAATGGGAATACTGACTATAACTTTAGATCAACGTAATATGTCTTGAACTTGGTAACTATACTTAATGTAATTATATAAGTAAAGATTCTTGTTCTTAGAACATATACATAAGAGTATTAAGTGTTAAAGGAACATGATGCATGCAATCAACCCAAATGTTTAAAAAAACTGAGAAAGAAAAAAACAGAGAGAATTGATAAAATGATATAACAATTGTGACAAAATGCCCAGGTAGGAGGTACATTGGGATTCTCTATATTGTCTTGGTATTATTTTTGCAACTTTCCTCTAAGTTTGACATTATTGACATTATTTTTTTTTTAATGTTTAAAGGCAAAAAGTAAAGAAGGAATAAAGACTTTCTTAGACAAATAAAATTGAGGGAATGTTTCACCTGTAGATCTGCCTGGCAAGAAATTTTAAAAGAAGTTCTTCAGAGATAAGGAAAATGGCATAGGTCATAAAGAAAGGAAGAACATTACAGAAGGAAAAAACAAAAGTAAAATAAAATCTTGTATTTTTCTTCATCTGAATTGATCTTAATTATTCTAATTGTACTAATCTCATTTGTTCAAGATAATAATAGCAATAATGTATTAGGTAATTATAGCTTATGAATAAATAAAATTAATGACAGCAATGTTATAAATGTCATTAATTTTATTGAATAAATAAAATTAATGACAGCAATGTTATAAGGCAAAGGGGAGAGGAACTAGGAACTAGTGTTCCTAGTTCCTCACACTGTGAGGCTGTACATATTTTTTGAAAGTAGACAAATTAGTTGTAAACATATCCTGCAAAGTCTAGGTGAACCACTAAAAACATTTTCAAAAGAAGTGTAATTGATATAAGAGGAGAGAGAAAATGGGATGATATAAAATACTGAGTTAAAACCAGAGAAGGCAGAAAAAGAGGGGAAGACAAAAAGAAGAAATAGAACAAGGGCAATGAATGAAAAACAGTTACAAATATGGTAGCTATTAATCCAACCATAACAATAAACAATTTAAATGTGAATGGTCTAAATACACCAATTAAAAAAAACAGTAAAATAAATAAATAAATACACCAATTAAAAGACAGCAACGGTGTAGATAAGAAAATAAGATCCAGACATATATTATCTATAAGAAACTCACTTAAATACAAATACATAAATAAATTAAAAGTGAAGGGATAAAGAAAGATATACTATGCTAACACTATTCCCAAAAAAACCTGTGGTAGCAAGAGTATACTTCAAACCAAGGAAAATGTGTCAGGGATAAATTAGGGATAAAGGAGGGCATTACATAATGATAAAGGTTTCAATTCTCCATGAAAACATAACAATTTGTAATGTTTTTGAAATTAACAACAGAGTGTCAAAATACATGAAGTAAAAGCTCATTGAAATTAAAGGAGAAATAGACAAATCCACTATTATTCTTTGAGATTTCAACACTCCTCTATCAGTATTTGACAAATGCACAGGCTAAAAATTAGCAAGGATATAGATAAACTGAACGGTTTAAATTCAATAACTGAATTTAATTGACATTTACAGAATTACCCATCCAATAATGGCTAAATACACATTCTTCTCAAGCTTACATGGAAATTCACCATCGCAACCCACATACTGGGCCATGAAACATACCTGAACAAATTTAAAAGAACAGAAATTATACAAAGTATGCTC
>JAQZBX010061192.1:0-17153 GCA_029593785.1 Cabassous unicinctus
AAAAAAAAAAAAAGAGAGAGAGAAATTTCCTCCCTGTCACTAGCTACACCTCACCAGCTGAATTGCCCGCACACACCACCACTTTCCTGGTGCCTGGCTGGGCACCCCTTCACATACAAAATCACCCTACAGCCTGCTGCCTCCCCAGTCCCCAGATGGTCATTCCATTACCCACCTATAACCCTATGGGAATAAAATTTACCTCCTAAAGTACTGTACTTAAGTAATGGTCTTTTTATCCTTATTCTTACAATCTGTAATCATCTCCTAAATTACTTAGGTTAGCAACATTTTACCGCACCCTTTTCAGTTAGGTTATATTACACAATTGTAATACATTTAGATTATTTTATAACAGTTTGGATTCCATTCTGATGTCACTATCTTATTAATATTATTAATGATTTTTAAATTTTACATATATTAAAGATCACTTTTTGTAGTGCATTGATCTATGAATTTTGGCAACTGCTTACTGTCATGTATCCTTGACTTCAGGATAGCACAGAGGCGTTTCACCACCCCTAAACTATTCTTTCTCCTACTCAATTATTCCTCATTTTCCAGATTATTGACATTCCTCATCTGTTTAATGTCTTTATAATTTTGCCTACTCCAGGATGTCAGTGTATGTAGGCAGTCTGCCTCCTTTTACTAAGAAATATGGATTTAAAGTTTCTCCACATTATTGATGGAATGAAAAATCTTTCTTTTTATCACTGAATAGTAAATACTCCATTGATTCACCACAGATCTTTGTTTTATTCCATTCACTTATTGAAGGACATATGGTTCTTTACAGTTTTACATGGTTGTAAATGAAGCTGCTACAGAAATGTTAATGCAGTTTTTACTTCAGGCAGAAAAAAATTTATGATCTTATGATTTTAAAAATTGATAAAATTATCTATAATGCCTATATAGAATAATTTTATACAGTATATACTTCATATTGTTCTCTCTTCTCTCTGGAGCATAGCATTTTTTCTTTGAAAATATGCTCTCCCTGTATTTATTGAGGTACTTAGCAAGCTCACATGAAACTGGAGGCTATTTCAATTCTAAGTACTTCCAATTGAAAGGGAATATATATTTTAGTACAAAAAGTAAGACCTTTTGGAGAAATCCCTGATATTATTCATCAGCTTTTCTCTGTGATATCACTATGACACATCACAAATGATGAACCTCAACAAATATTTTGTCAACATGTATATGTCAACATACATTTTGCAATTTATTCATTCACCTAATTCATTCATTAGAAATGAAAACCCAGTTTTAGTTTTAATTAAATATGTATTTTAATTTTGCTCATTGTAATAATTTATATCCTTTAACAAATATTTATTGTTAATATTTTACATCAAATATTTAGTGTCTTGATTAATTTTGTTATTTTTCTACATTAAGATGCAGCAAAATTATAAGACTTTTAATTTTTTTCCATTATTATACATAATAACAGTATATACAATTAAAACAATTTGCTCCTCAAAAGTTAACTTACATTAACTGATTTTATTTTAATTTTCTTTTCATGTATCCAATGACTGATGTTGAGCTGACATCATTTACATATCTGGAAACTTCCTTTTCTGCTAATGGGGACAATAACAATTAAAGTTACACAATTGCTTTCATGCATATATAGAATAACTTGAAATTAAAAGCAAGGAAAACTTATTTAGACATATAAGTAATTGACCTAAGTGAAAATCTTACTTTATTGAATAATATGCAAATGCATATTCAGCAGGCTTCCTTGATTAAATCATAATCTTCAGGGTGATTCTTCTGAAAATAATGTATCAATAACTCAGCAGCTTTGCATCTTCAAGTTTTCATATGATCAGTGATTTTACTCCATCCCATCATGGAAGATGATAAATGTCCACAAAACTGGGCAAGTTACACTTTGCGATAAATTTTTGTTCAAAATACAAATTTATTTCTTGATTATTTATTATTCATGATATTTCTTTTCATTCATTGCTGTTCAAAAGCTTACCTCAAAATAAAAACTAATAAAATATATTTTTAAAATTATACATGGCATTGGGGATTGAATGAGGTACCCCCAAAGATTTGTTTAGTTCCCAACCCTGGTCATGTGGGTGTGAACCCATTTGTAATAGGATGTTTGAAGATGTTATAAGCTAAGGAGTATCCAAACTGGATGAGGATGGGCCCTAATCCAATATAGTTGAAGACCTTATAGGAAAAATAAATTGAAGAGGCCAAGAGGAAGCAACACAGAGCAGGCAGAAGATGGAAGTAAATGGAATCTGGAGAAAAAGGAAAAAATATGGCCATGTGCATTACCATATGACAGAAAAACCAAGGAACCCCAATGATTGCCAGGCAACTGGAATATACTGACCACAGGAGGAAGCAAGCCTTCAAACCTCTGAAACCCTTAGCCAATAAATTCCTGTTGTTAGGCCTATCCATGGGATGGTATTTGTTTTAGCAGAGAAACTAAATCATTTGGCTACCATACATATATAAATAAATGCCAAAATGAAAAAATAAAAATAAAGACCTGTATTAAGAACATTCTCACCCTCTATTTTCTGCATAGATTTCATTCACAAGTAACCTTCAATTTCAGCATTTTCTTCTGACCCAGACATCAAGCCACATGGACACTTAATATATCTTGCAGGCCATTTAAGGGATGACAGAACTTGCTGGCACTTCATATATCAGTCTGTGCCAAATGATGCTTCACCACTAGTGCCATCCCCACCCCTTATACATGAAAGAAGTTAGCCTTACCTAATCACTTCTGTCCTGGTGCAATTGCATCTGAAAGGAATCAGGAGAATAGTGGTAGGTTTCTTGTGGCTGTCTTTCATATTTAGCCACATGTTTAATTGAAAATGATAGTCATTACATCTCCATCAGACATATTTCTGGACAAATGATGGCAGAGGCTGGAAATAAAGTGCAGGACTACCAAAATAAGCCCTAGTAATTTAAAAATAATAATATTTTTAAATGAAAAATCCAGGAAATTCTAAACTCCATGGGATGCCAGGGAAACAGTTGTAAATGCAAATTATAAAAGAAACCAGGACTTCATGTCATGCTGATTTTTATATCAAGGTGTGAATTAAAAAAAAGGTAATTTTCATTTGGAGAGGTAGGACAGGGGATATGGAAACCAAATTAATTTGATGAAGAAAAGTTCTAAGAAAATAAGTCAAAGATGAAACAGATATATCTTTTCTCTGGTTCTGAAGCTTATTATTGAAATAAAGAACTAATTTATGGAGCATGGAATCATAAAACTTTCATGATTGTTTTGGTAATTTTCAAATTTACCCTTGATTTAAAATGCTAGCAAAGGGTTCCTGTTTCTTAAACTTTCCCTTTATCATTTAAAGTATGCAAACCAGTACAGTCTCAATCAAATTGATAACACCATAATGAGAGGGTGTTATTATGGTTGTTCTTAAAAACTTAATCCTTTAAAAGCTTCTTAAGTTACAGTGTGTATGAAAATTATGACCATTTGTTACCCTTTTGTTTTTCAAAAATAATGTACAGCTTGGGAAAAAATATGAACCAATCAGCATGTCCTTTACTGAACTGGTAACATTTCATAAATTATGCAAAATCTCTCAGTCTAAGAAACACTTGATCAAACATTACTTTATTTACCTAAAATTGCTAACATTTAACAGTGACTAGGATTGAGGTGCTCATGAAGATATTATGTACCACTTGGTATAGAATTATCACAATAAATTTAAAAGTAGCCAGTGCACTGGTTGTAATAGTGTGTTTATTTAGCATTGTATTTGCACATTCAGAATACTTTACTTAAATCACATAGAGAACACTCCATAAATTTTGTTAACTGAATGAATGTTGAATGCATTAATAATTGTATTAGTCAGCGTTCTCTAGGGTAACAGAACCCACAGGAGATATATGTAAATATTATGAATTTATGAAATTATCTCATGTGAATGTGGGGATGCACAACTCCAAATACTATAGGGCAGGTCATGAGCTTGGCAATCCAACAAAGGTTTTCAAAGAATTCTCCAGGACTATCTGGCTGGTTAAAATAGAGTTGGAAATTCTCCCTTCTGACTGCTGAAGTCATCACTTCTTTTAAGGTCTTCAACTGATTAGATGAGATTTCTCTCATAGCTGAAGGGAAATTCCACAGATGTTTATTAAATGTAATAAATCATAGATGCAATCAACTCACTGATGATTTAAGTCCACAAAAATACCTTCATAGTAACAATTAAGACACTGCTTACTTGACCAAACAACTGAGCACCACTACCTGGACAAAATGATACATGTGCCTAATCATCACAATAACAAATGAGCAATTACCAATTTCTAATCTAAAGTGATTGCTACAATTTCAGTAATTCATTAGTCTATTATAAAATACTGGTTTAACTTCAACTTGCTGTGTAATTGGCCTACAAAGTGTCTGAGATTTGACCTGTGCTTACAGTAAGCTGAAAACCTAGATAAAGACACAAAATATGCATGTGTAGTGAAATGTTATCAACTTTGTTGCCATTCAGACTACTGTATACAAAGGATGAAAGCAATATTTACTGAAGGAGCTAAGTGATAATCATGAAATTTGAGCTCAACGTGCTTTACCTAATCTGCAGGTCGAGTAGATTTAGAAAAAATAAATGAGAGCAGGATAAGAGATTAATCTACCCCAATTTTTGCAGACATTGATTTTATAGAATCCCCAAGAGCTTGTCAACCATTGCCTTCTTAAATATTATCACTCTATAAGTAATGAATGTGATTGCTTAGCAATTCAACCCACTACCATTTGATGAGTTCTGATTGTCATATGTTTTCTTCATATTGAGCTTTCTAGCAACCTACTATCTGTCCATACACTATGGAGACAGACTCCCTACAGTCAGATCCCAACAAGACACGCACTAATTGACCTTAAGCACGTTACTTTAAATACCTTCTGTCTGAACTTTCCATTTTTTTTAAAAATAGGAGCTTGATAAATAATTTTATGTAACACAAATAACTGAGGGGATTTTTTAATAGTAAAATTGCATTGACTATAGCATAATGAATAAGTAAGTCTTATTGCTCTTTGGAGAATTTTCATCTTCAATATTATACAGAAGAAATGGAACTCATTTATAATGAGATAAAATTCAAGTATTTAAAGGTACTTATTGTTCTCAATCTTCCCAACAACATGAACATATCATTTTAGGCTATGTAACACTTTTTCTTTAAGAACACCCCTCTCTTTTGCCTTATAGAAATATTTCTATAGACATGTCATTATGCCATATCCTATATTTTGTAATTATTTTTAAAGTGAAGAACATCAGTGTGAAGCTCAAGAATACTTTTGCATGTAAGGGAATATGTTTCCCTTGTTTACTATATTTCAATTACTGCACTGAATGACAGCAATTGTCAGCATGTTAGCCACACACTATAGTTAACTAGTATATAGTTTGTAGAAAATTAAAATAACATGGAATTTGAAAGATATGCACACTATAAGCAAAAAACAGTGATTAAGAGAATACAGGTTAGAGAACATTTGAGCAAAGTTATCCATTAGAAAGACATGGGTAAATGTGGTATTTTTTATGGAACTGTTTTGGGGCAATGGACTTGCCAGCCTAAAAGTGGGTTCATAAGGCTGAGTTATGGGAAATAGTGAGAAGAAAAGGGACTGATTCCAGATTCATGAGAATTTGACAAGCCTAGCAGAGGATTTTAATGAAAAAGTCAGGGTTTACCATATATATTTTTTAAAGAAATATAGTATGTCAGACAAGAAAAGAGTCATTCTGTAAATACTCATGAAGGATATGGTTCTAAGTAGGGGGTAACTAAAAGCAAAAGGATAATTTGAAGTGCAACTATAACTACAATACCTGATGGGAAGAAGAACTATATTGAAGGGGTTAATATCACACAGAAGACATCACTTCAGGACTTTGTTGCAGTATTTTACCCTTTTGATCTTGCCTAATATCTGGATTCATGGCATTTAAAATCTGAGGATCTAAATTTGTTTTGCAAGCCATGAAGTCACAGGCAAGTTAATTTTTGAGTCTCAATTTAGACATATGTAAAATATAAATGTTAGTGTTTACTTTTTCTTCTATTGTGAATTTCAAATGTGTTGTAAAAAGTAATTTGTGAATTCTAAAACTATATAGTGATCTTACGATATTTACTTTATTTTTCCTTGTCCTAGGAATTAACATTTTGGAATTCTAATGGAATGGCACTCTGCTGTTTCCCCAGGAGAGCAACTAAATGCAACTCTGTTGTGCATGATGGAGATCTTTACAGGTATTTCCTTCAGGTTCCCCCTAGAAAATAAAAACAGCCATGGATCACAGGAAAATATTGCCCCTTTGAAGGCAAAATAAATGCTCACTGATCAGCAATTGGGGGTCATTTAAAAATTGCATGTGAAATTTGTAATTGAAGTGACTCTAACCTAAGTAACTGATAAGTTTAAAATTAATTTCACAGAATCCCATGACTACTATCATCTTTCTTAAGATACAGAACATTTTATCTGTATCTAGGAAAGAATGATGCCTTATCCCATATATGTATGTTTGTTACTTGATGACATGACTTAAAGACCAAATAACTTGTTAGTAATATTTCAAAAGGAGACCACTAATCACAGTAAACCATTACCACAATAGCTGAGGACATTTTAAAATAAGCAGTAACAGAAAATTCAGAAGTGACAAAAGGATTTAGTGTATGCAAAGAAATGTGCCAGGAATAACATCAAGCAAGTTCACAGCTTTTCTGCTTCTCGCTTTTCCTGGTTCAATGAGACAAAGTACAGAAAAGGAATTATAAGGTATTGTAGACTCACAAAAGGATCATAGTATTCCAAATATTGCATATATTAAATTAATTCAATAAGAAAATTTAGGATATCCTTTTGCATTTGAAAACAAATTAATTGGTCAAGGTAAATAAAGTGAAAGCAAGATGAAACAAGTACAGATTAATGTGGGAAAATCTCCGCTAAGAGAGTAAGTTAATGAAAAAATGTGAAATTATCATATAAAAGTCAATAAGATATGTCTAATAGGAGAATGAAGCAATGACTAAGGGCATGTGCTCTGGAATAAGATTATATTTATTTGAATAAATGCTTTACCTCCCTGTTTGTGTGATTTTGGATACATTTCTTAATTCTCTCTCATCCTTGGTTGTCTCATCTATAAAATGGATAGGCTAAATTTATCTACCATGTGGGAAATAAATGAAGGTTAAAGGATATACTCTATTGTGAAATGCAAAATGGAGTAAAATCAAGTTATATTAATTAAGAATATACCAAACATTCTATTTATTAGAGTGAAGTGGAAGGATAAGGAGAAATTCTGGACACTCAAATTTTCTAAAATAGGAAGACATAGCAAAAAAAGACACATTTAAGTTTCCTTTTGAAAGTTTTAAAAGGAAGATTAATTATAGACTGGAAATTAGGAGGAGAAAAAAGGGGCTCAATCAAAGGAATTCTAGGTGTACAAGGACATATTGGAAAAAAAGTAGAATTCAAGAGTGTGTTATGCAAAAAAATGGTAATAGCAATACTTACACCTGGGTAGAGGGAATAAAAGAAGAGGTAAAATTAAGATGAGTTGGGCATCATAGATCAATGTATGTGTTCAATTTCTTTCATTGTTCTTTCATTTGTTCTGCAGAAAATAGGATTTATTTGATAGGAAAGAAACCATCTTTCTTACATTTTCTTGGAAGGCATGTTTTACTTGCTTGTTTCTCAGAGTGTAAATGAAAGGGTTTAAAAAGGGGCAACTGAAGTGTTGAGCACTGCCACACCTTTATTTAAATCTTTCTTGTGCATTAGGCCTAATGAACATGAAGATACAGCCTCCATAAGAAAGGACGAGTGTTGTAATTCATTGTGGAGGTAGATGATGCCAGGCATGATCCAGAGAAAAATTGGCATCAAGGGACCTCACTCCATGTGGAATGCAGGAAAGTTTATTTAAGCTGAAGCTGCTTTTTATACTACAAAGCTAATAACAAAATTAGGGCATCCTTCACTAGTTCCTCAGCTTGGTACGTGAGACCGCTGCCTGTTTCTGTGTTCCCAGACAATCTTTCCTGGGAATTCAGACAATAACATCTTAGTGGTGGGTTCATTCCACTCTGCCTCCTCCCATTGATGTCTGCAGTATGCAGTGTCCTTGGAGACATTTACTAATGTTTCTCTCCCAGCAAGGATGCATTTTAAATGCTTAACCCTTTATGCTCTGGCTCTCAGCATCTTTTCCAACAATTCCACCTGTTTTGTTTTTTGTTTAGGGTGACTGTGCTTTTTTTAGGTTGTCCTCCTCTGAAGGTCTTACCTGTCACTGGCCACCAGCCATGCTCTATGGACAGGGGTTTGAGAGTTAAGGGTTTTAAGACTCAATTTATTGGCATGGCTGGCCTTTTCAGCCCTATTAATGTGGGAGAGCAGGGCTTTTCAAATGCCTTCTAATACAGTAGCAGAGCACCAATGATCACCACACCAAAGTTAGCAAGTACAGAAGTTGATTTCCACCAATGTAAGGGGTTTATTTTATTTAATTGATTTGTCACTGATTGCCAAAATTCGCTACCTGGAAGTGTAGTAAGTTGATAAGACATGCTCAAAATCCTTTTTGGCAAATCTGTAATTTCTATAGATAAATTTCTGTGATGACCTATTAAATGATTTTTATTTTTTTCCCATTCATAATGGGAATCATTGTATGGGAGAGGAGTGATACAAAAAACACTTTCATTCCAATCATACATCAAACATTGCTTTAATTTAGATTATATACCTGATCTCCCATTTGTGTAACAGCCATCTTAATAGTCATTAAGCCTATTATTAATTTCTCATCTATATATGCTTGACTATGCCATAGCTCACTAGCATTATGATGCCAATTTTTAACATATTGTTGTGTTTGGATATTCTCATGTAGGGCAGTTCCTGCCACAGCAGCAGCTGTAATAATACCTATAAACCCTACTACAAGAGTGATAAATAATTGAATTAAGCATTTGGTTCTTTTTAAATAATGATTTAGAAGATGCCAAAGGATTTGACTCTCAGGGGAAGACTGCCAGCAGTGATTCATGTGATCCAGAAGCCATATTCCATGACACTGTCTTCCCATTAGAACCGCAGTAGAACTTTCCTGTAAAACAGACTTTGATACACAAGTGTAAAGGAAGCAATTGCTGCAGAAAAACCATGTTTGATTGATACTCACTGTTCTTACTATAAAAACAATGGGATCCTGTACACATACTTTAAGAAATTAAGTGGATTTTCTTTTTAAACTGGTAGTATTAGTTTTACTGCCTTGCCGTTCAAAAATTGGGCTAGTTCTCAAGAATAATTTCCACAAATAATTTTTTGTTTTGTTAAGTTTAGTGTTCCATAGTTGTGGGATAAATCTTCCCTGATGAGTCCAATTTAGTGGCATATTTATACTTACAATGTTTGCCAAATTCCAAAAATAATGATAGCTTTCATTAGTTGTTTTTGTTAAATTACTTAACTTATGGTTGAGTTTACATTAGGTTTTGGTATCCCTATAAGGGCCCAATTCTTTACAATTCTATAGGAATTATTAAAGAGCACAAGCTCAGATGAAATATGGCATGTATGCCATTTATCACTTTGTACTATGATTTTGGGGCTGTATACATGGATTGATGGATCCTATGCAGATAAGTCATTCAAGAAAAGGCAAGGTTAAATTTTCAATAAATTTCCCTTCCTCCTCAGGTTTTAGAGGAAGGTGAGAATCAGCAGCTTCAGGAAAATGAAAAGACTAATTAATATAAACGGGGTAGGATTTGTCCCCCGAAGTCAATATTTCTAAAAGAGGTGAATTAGTAATATAAGTTCAATATGTATAATTATGTGAAGGTGCACTACTTACTGCTGTGGTTGTCAAGGTAAGCATAGCAAAGAATAACTGTGTTAGAGTGGTATTCTGCCTTTTAAAAGTTACCATCTTTTCTTCTTCTTGTGTCAACTTCTTTGGCTTGTTTATATCTAGGTTTCAGACATCTGGATGGGACCCAAAGCTGGTCTCCTTTTTCTGTAATGATAAGAGCAAAACCTCAACCCTATATCCTAACTTAACTAAACCTTCTCCCATTTATTATTATCTTTATGCTTTCACTAAGCTAGTTGTTTAATATTTGTTTCTGTGTTTTTGCCTGATTTTTGCCAGAAATGCTCTGCTGCTGATGTTTCTGATTCTGACCTTTGGCTTAACAAATTTACTGTAAATAATGCTTGATATAATTGTTCATTGTAATAATGCTTGATATAATTTTTCTCGCACCTCACCATTTCCCTCATTTTGTTTTTGCAACATTAATTTTAGGATTTCTATTTTTTATGATAGATATATATATACATTTACTTGCTTACCAAACTAGGGGATACACTGATATATTTGGCTTATTGTTGGGTAGAGTCCTGGATAGATATAAGGTAAATGTCAATATGTATATTTAGTTTAATAAACTTATACTGACAATTACAGTGAGAAACATAAATAAAATAACTAAAAGATTAAGTCAATATTGAACAATGTTACAGAATGACAGATAAATAGAGCAGTTTCATATATATACTTACAAATATTTAGCTTTTAGCTGGGAAGTGTTGAAGTAGCAACTGATACTAGAGTTTTGGTTGACTGTGTTTAGGATTAATGAATTTGATACTATAGATGCCAACTTGTGAGTATTTTGCTAATTCCTGAGTAAGGGGTCAGCCTCCTCAGGAAGGAACACAACACTCCCTGGACAGTACATTTTAAGGTTTATGCATCAATCCCTGGGAGAGTGGCCAGCTCCCCCAGGGAGGAATACAACACCCTGTGAAATGCACTTTATCTTTTTTAATTTGTTACACAACATCCTTGATGTGCTTACTGTTCTAATCTCCAATATTTTTCCTGAAACATGAAAAGTGTTAACTAGCAAGGCATTGGTTTGTTGATTTACAAAGGTTTTTGCATGATGCTTTACTTTTTAGGCTTGAACAATACTTACCAAACTAGATATTTAGTTTCAGGACTGTTCAAAATTAAAACAAAAAAGTTATATATACACTTAATAAAATAGCTTTATGTGTAACATACAACTTATTAAATTATTTATAAATGCAATGTATTGTACTGAAGTTTTGATTAGTATTTAAGTATATTATACATAATTCATTACTACATTAGATTATACAACAACAGACATCCAATGAATAAACTTTTATTTCTTAAGCGTTTAAGATTCTTAGCATGATTAGAATGACCTTAATTTCTTTATTTTGTATAGTTTGAAGCATAGGTAAAAACAAATTAGTATTTCTTATTTGGGCTGTGGAGTAATACATTAACTTGTAATTTTAATACTTGCATTGATTTTTGTTGTTTACATTATGATTAGAATTGGGGCTGTTGCTTACAGTGTTTAATGTAAACTTGATTTATTGTTGGCTACTTTACAGAAAGGGGAATGTGGGCTGGCTTGACCTGTTTAAGAAGATATTAAAGAAAGCTTTAGCAAGTTTTAAAACTAAATGATAGTGACATAACTAGATATTAATTTTTTTACAACATACTAGCAATATTTGGGACTGCTGCATGCTACAGTGGTGTTATTTTATTTTACTATAATTTACTGTTATGCACTACCCCGGCAGCCTTTAATGGCTGCTTTCTTTTTGTAGTTATAAGTAAAAATTATGATTAATAACATTATATTTTATTTAATATTATATTGAAACATTATTATATTTTCAGGAATTTTATACACTTTTAAAGTATTCATATGAACTTTTTATTCATATAACTTTAATTGTTATAAAATTAGAAAATTTCTTTTAATTATACTACAGTTTTAAATACTTCATTCAACTTATAATATATTACATGAACTTAACTATTTTTAGTATTTTACCGTTTTTTAGGTAACAGACGATGTTATTTGTGACAGTTTGAAATAAAAGCTATCTTTCAGGATTTGACTTTGAGAAAGCAGATTCAAACACTGTGCTCTTTTTAAAAGTGATAAGACCTGTTTCTTCATGGAAATGATAAGGTTAAAGTACAAGAAGCTATTCTGATAAAACAGACTTTCTTTATTGCATACTGATTATTTAGGAGAAAAACTTTGTAAACTTTTACTAAAACAGACTACTGACTTGAGAAGCTTTGAAAAAGAATAAAACCTTAACTTTATATTATTATATTGTTTAATATTAATGCTCTTAAATTTTTATAGATAGATTGCTGAAATTTTATTTAGCTTTGACCACAAAAATTCCTTTTCCACAAGTCTTTTGCACTTTTATATTTATTCAGGTTTTGTCCCACATTTTACTTTGTTTTAATAACTAGTTTTTTTATCTTAGGATAAAATTACTTTCTTTCCTTTAATAATAAATGCACATTCTATATACCTTCCATACTTAAGTTACCACAATGATTTTGGAAACTATTTCCAAGGAAACTTTTGACAACATATAATTACCATCAACATTAAACAAACTTGTTAGAATAATGATTTAATTTGAGTATAACTATTTTTATTATATTAAACTAATATCCATATTTATTTATTAATATAAGTGCCTATTTAATTTTTGGCCATTTGAATAATAATAACAATAATTTTCATTTATCAATTTAATATTACCATCTGGAGGTATCAAAATATACACCGACACTGAACAAACAGACAAATGCAAAAAGAATTATGACACACTAACAGAAACATAAAGCTGACTAATTTCACCCATAATTTTCACTCCTTTGGTATGGCTGTCTTCAAGCCTTCCATCATTTCACATCTTTGATTTTACTGTTTTTAAGATTTTTTTTTTTTGAATCTGTGTTGCTTGTAATATATAAGTTTGTTCTTTGAAACACTTTTGTTTGTAATTAGCAACCAGCCAGGACAACTTAAACAGCATAAATACAGCTAAGCTTTAATTTAGCAGTTTATACAGATATTTAACATGTATTTTTTTGGATTACTACTCTTTAGGAGTACACTTAGGCTCGAAGTTCAGGAGTAAGCTAATGATTTAAAACTAAAAGTTCCTTTTAACACCTTGATAACAATTCTGCACTAATTTTATAAATTTGGCCACACAGGCCCACCTAGAATCAGCATGGAAACAATACAGAAAACACTAATGTTGCCAAGTTTTTCTACTCTTCTAGTGGTTTAATTCTATTAGCCCCTATCATCCCACAGCCTTATCATTATGTAGGCAGTAGGAGGTTTACAAAGTTGCTGTCGGAATGTTGTACTTATCTTAGTTAACTCTTTTGACAGAATAGTGATGCTTCTGTAACTGATGCTAGATTTTCCTAATATTAATCTTACTAAATCTTTTGGAGCAGGCATTTCTTTAAGATCAGGCTGAGTTAATGTCTTGTTGACTACTTCTTCCAGCGTCGCTCCAAATTCCACATAGAGTTCAGTATTTCCTTGAACAGTTTTTGAAAATGATTGTACAGCCTGTCCAGGAGTGGAGATTCATCACCAGGCAGCTAGGCAGCACAATCGAACTTGTACAATGGCAATATCATTATATTGAGCTTGGCGAGGAACCCAAGCCCATTGACATATTTCTAATATTTGTTCAGCAGTAATAGACACTGGTGGATTTTGCTGTTGATTTCATCATGCTACAATATTAGCTTCATCAGCCCACCATGTTTTAAATTGTAAAAATTTTGCTGAATTAAGAACAGCTTGAGCTAACAAATCCCAATCCCAGGGTATTAATTTGTTTGATTGTGCCATTTCTTGCACCAATTTTTGAGTATAAGGAGAATTTACACCATATTGAGTGCATACTTGTTTTAATTTTTTGATAGTTTTAAAAGGAATAGGAGCATGCTCATATTGTACACCCCCTTGGGGATTGTTAGCATCTACTGGAATTTGAGTTACTGTTACTAGAAAAGTAAAAAATTGCATAGCCTCTGAATTTCCTTCTCTACTTCCCTGTGCTATACTTTTCATAATTGAAGAGCATGGCGCTGGCACAAAAACAGAAACTTTTGGAGGGTCATCTGTTTGAGCCATCCGTTTGATAAGACCAAGAGTATAAGAGGAATTAACCCCATATACACTTTTTTAAATTATTATTTTTATCTTTTTATTCTTTTATTGTGGGTAAAAATCAAATTTTTCACAATACATACAAATATTTGTAAAATGATATATAAATACATATGCATATATGTGCATTTTTTTACACAAATGTTATTTGTTTTATATATATATATATGTATACATATATATATATATTTTTTTTTTTTAAAAGGTGTTTAGATTACCTAAATTTTACTCAGAAATTACAGGGATTCCCATGTTCCCCACCTCCCATGCCTCCCTCCCAGTCCCCTCATGATTGGGGGAGGAGCTGTGGACTAGAGTGGACTTGGTGGTGCTCTGTTGTAGACATATTATGATTCAAGCAATGGAAGAAATTGTAACAGTGAGGCAGAGCCGGTGGCTACTGGACATTTTTGGGGCAGGGAGAGGAGTGGCAGTTGAAATACAGGGGCTTTTTTGAGACTTGGGGGTTGTCCTGAGTGGCGTGGTGGTGACCCCATATACTCTTAACAGGCTTATTTCAAATCTTTCAGCAGTTTAAAAGGGAGTGGTTCATGCTGAAATTCCAAACCTCCCTAAGGGTTAGCTTGATCAGGGGGTAGTTGGGTTATAGTTACAGGAAACTGTGCAAACATCTGAAGAGCTTCGGGATCACCAGTACTTTGGCCATGTGCAATGCATCTCATGAGAGGCAATGAAGCATGGGTGTTAGGAACCATTACACGATTTGTACATGGATTATTATCAAAACCATCAGGAAATATAGTAAAAGAGTTAGTGGAAGGCAGAAGAGTAGAAGGAGGAGCAGGGTTAAAAAGCGGCTGGCTGATTTAAAAAACTAGTGCTAGTTCCCTTAGTACGGCAGAAAACAGAATTTCTTGATCAGAAGTGCAACCTTCTGGAACTTCAAAACTCTCTTCCTTTAAAACAGGCTGTTGAGTGCTATCATTAACACCTTTTGTATAAATAACATAAAATCATCATCTTCTTCAGATTGTAGAGGATCTAAGGCAGCGGCTATTTGATGACAGAGAGCCAGTACCTGAAGAGGAACTTTCTCCTTTTTGATAAGCTCACCTCAATGATTTCATTACTAGTTTCCATTGTTTCAAATTTAATACATTCTGCCCTTGCGGCTGAAACCAATAACAAAGTTTCTGTACTAGAGAAAAGAGTTCTAGTATCTCGTGGGTCATCTCAGATACCCCTGTATTCTTTAACAGGGTTTTCAAAACTTGGGAATATTCCTCTAACCGAGTAGACTGATTATCCATTACCCTTACAACCAAGATTATTTGACCCACCTCACAGAATGCAAGGACCGTCCGACCCACCAACAACAGTCCTTGTTTCCACAGCACTGATCCAGAGAAAAGACGAGTCGTGCCCCACATTGGGCGCCATCTGTTGTAATTCAACGTGGAGGTAGATGATGCCGGGAATGATCTAGAGAAAAATTGGGACCAGGGGACCTCACTCCATGTGGAATTCAGGAAAGTTTATTTAGGCTGAAGCTGCTTTTTATACTACAAAGCGGATAACAAAAGTAGGGTGTCCTTCACTAGTTCCTCAGCTTGGAACATGAGACCGCTGCCTGTTTCTGTGTTCCCAGACTATCTTTCCTGGGAATTCAGACAATAACACCTTAGTGGTGGGTTCATTCTGCTATGCCTCCTCCCACTGATGTCTGCAGTATGCAGTGTCCTTGGAGACATTTACTAATGTTTCTCTGCCAGCAAGCATGCTTTTTAAATGCTTAACCCTTTATGCTCTGGCTCACAGCATCTTTTCCAACAGACAAGGACAATCATGTGAGAAGAACAGGTAGAAAATGCCTTTTTCCTTTCCTGTGCAGATGGAATCTTCAAAATCACCCTATGATAAGTGTATAGGAGGTAATCACAAGGATCAGGGTGGCAAAAAGTGTCAACAAGGCTAAAGTGAAAGAGAAGACTTCTATGTGCCTGGTATCGGTGCAAGAGATCTGAAGGACAGGGCCATAGTCACATAGAAAATGATCGATGACAGTGCCAGCACAGAAGTCCAGCTGGAGACCCATGATGAGACCTGGGATGACTTCCAGCAGTGCAGCCAGCCAAGAACTAAAGACCAGCCTGGAGCAGACTCTGCTGCTTATGATGGTTGTGCAATGCAGGGGTTTGCAGATGGCCACATAGCAGTCATAGGACATGGCCACTACTAAGAAGAACTCTGCTGCTCCAAGGAAAATGACCAGAAATAACTGGGCTGCACAGGCATTATAGGTAATTGTGTTGCCCTTTATTGCTAGGCTGAAAAGAAATTTAGGAATACAAGATGATGTCATTGAAAATTCTAAAAAGGAAAACTTCCTCAAGAAAAAAATACATCTGTGTTTTAAGGTGGGAATCAAGGAGAGTGAGTGTGATGATAGTCAGGTTGCCTAAGATACTAAAAATATAAGTCATAAAAAGAAATTGAAATAGTACAATTTGCCAGTTTGCATCATCTGTCAAGCCCAGCAGAGCGAACATTGTTGGATTTGTGTGGTTTGTCATGCAAGTCACCAAAACTTTGCAAGATCTAGAAATAAAATGAAAAGAAATGTCATCCCAAGCCAGAAGTTTTTAAAAGACTATTTTGAAAGTGCATTGGAAGGCCAAATGAGTCAGTACATAATTTCCTTAAAAATAATATTCACTGACTAAACATACAATAGATATGTCATTACACATCTTTCCTATTTGTTTTCAAACCACATGTTCATTTACTGTATCTTGAAACTATAATTCTCTGCCGTTATCATATAAACAGTTGAATTCTTCTTCAGTATCTATGTATTCTATCTTTTCCAGAAGTCTCATTTTCAAATATTCTGAATTATTGTATCACAATGTTTACACTGGATGGTCCAAAACCATTGATGATTCTGAAAAATATGACAATATTGTCAATATTCTTTGGTTGCTTTTATCATATGGCCAGCCTGG
>JAQZBX010061193.1:0-17163 GCA_029593785.1 Cabassous unicinctus
TTTTGTTTTCAGGAGGTACCGGGCATCAAACCTGGGACCTCGAACATGGGTAGCACATGCTCAACCACTTGAGCTACATCTACTCCCAAATTTGGGTCTAATGTTTATTTATGTATGCATGGCACGATTAAGATGAGTACTAACTTTTCTTAGGAAGGCTAACCATTTTATTTCAGAATAGAGACATACTATAAATCCTTAGTAACTTTATTTTTAAATAATCTTCAGAAATATATTGAGTTTTTGTTTATATAACTCATATATAGCCCATTAAATGTGAAGTGATCTATTTCTCTCCCTAGAATCAATTTCCACTTACCCCTATCTAAAACAACCTTAATCCTCAAGTTGGCATCTGAATTTTCAATTTGTTCACTTGAGAGACAGTGTACATCCGTCCATTTGTATCTGATGCAAACAAACTAGATGGCTAAGCTTTTTTTCTACAGGTCACATGTTTCTAACAGCAAAACACAACAGGTACAAACTATATAATAACTTTGACTGAGGGGAGGCGAAATGTATTATTCAAAACAAGGAATGAATTGGAATGAAAAGCAGCTTGATGGCAGACTTTGAAAAGATGACAGGAAGGACAAAAGAAATAATCAGCGTTTTTAAGAACTTTCTATATTTCTTATAAATTACAAAGTGCTGATTAATTTTTTCTCTTCTCCCTTTACCTTTTTTTTGGTAAGCATTTTAAAAATTATAATATAACAGTATTACAAAAGGTTTAAAAAGAAATGAGAGAGAGTCGCCTGTAAATCCACAACCCCACCATAGTAACTTTTATCATTCTGGAGTATTTTTTTCTAGTCTTTACTTCATATTCATGTATGTTTTAATCATAGTTTACAGGTAATTTTTGTATCACATTTCTCACTTATTGTTATCATAGACATGTGTGCCTGTTGCTATAGTCTTTATGATTATTGTATTTATTGACTGTCTAATACTCTGTAACCAGTGTCTCTTGGGCCCTCCCACTTCTCAGCAAAGTCTACCCCAAAGTATGCCTGGGAGTGGCTAAGGGTTGGCAGTAGAGGAGGATGTCTCACTTGCATTTCTGCCTAGTTAGCTACCACATAAATCATCTGTTTCCTCCTCTCTACCACAGGCTACCACCATGCTTGTCAGGTAAGCTGAGTCTGCACACCTTGCTGTTGCCTCTGCAACCATTTCGCCTGGAAACTCCTGACTTTCTAGATAGGATCTGGTTTCAGTTTATCTTCTCAAAGCATGCACCTTGATTTTCACCCACTGCTGCTCCAACCTAAGTGGTTCCTACTTGCAGGGAGGGGAAATTAGACTGGTGATTAACAAAGGCTCTTGGGGATCCTCGTGGAAGGCACACATTTTTTCCTAAACTACCTCTAAGCTACACTCAAGTTTTGGTCATAAGAGACATTGTGTCCAAAATGTGGTATAGCCATACAATGGAATACTATTTAGCTCTACGAAGGAATGACATTCTGATACATGCTACAACATGGATGAACCTTGAAAACATTACGATAAATGAAAGAAGCCAGACACAAAAGAACAAATATTGTTGTTTCCACTTATATGAAATATCTAAAAGAAGCAAATTCATAAGACAGAAAATAGATTACCAGGAACTGGAGAAAAGGAGAATGAGAAATCATTATTGCTTAATGGGTATAAGAGTTTCTGTTTTGAGTGATGAAAAAGTTTTAGTAATGGAAGGTAGTGATGGTAGCCCGACATTATAAAAGTAATTAATGCTACTGAACTATACACTTAAAAATGGTTAAAATGGCAAATTTTATGTTGTATGTATGTTGCTACAATACATATTTTAAAAAGAGACATGTCCAAATATTGAGCTTGATATGTATTTTTAAGCAATATTTACTCTTGGATACAAAATCTGGCTTAGCAACTTAGTCACAGCAAGTCACCTAACTTCTTTGAACCTCAATTTTCTCATCTATTATTTGTGTGGAACTGCTGGCACCCTGCTCACTATTGCAAACTGTCAGTCAGATGGAAAGGCGCTTATTACCACCTCCAGGTAAGGGGTCTCAATGCCTGTCACTAGGAACAGCAGTCCCAGGGTCCCAGCCCACTCCACGGTTTACAGGTGTCAGAGAAGCCAGCAAAAGCAAGATTCATACAAGCACTGGGTAGAGAAGAGACAGAGTGAGGTATCCCAGGCTGGCATGGCTGAAGGATGTAAAAGATGTAGCTCCCTCCCGGCCAGGAACAGATATGGTGGGGGTGTAAATCAGATGCCATAAAATGTACATACTTTAGTCAGACTGTCTCCAGTGGATGTTCACATATGCTTGGGAGAAAGGCCGGTGATGTGCTTTACCTCAAGGTACTCTGGAGAGGGCAGCCAGCCCACATTTCATCCTTAGGCACCAGGCTAACACATCTAGTTCCTAGAACAGGGTTTATTTGTGGGTCACAGGGAAAAGTGGCAGGCTGCACTCAGACCGTCCCCTACCACAGATTGGGATAATATTTTCTGCTTTGCAGAGTGGTTGTATGGACTGAGGCATACTTGTACAGCTCCCAGCTTGTACAGTTCCCAGTACAGTACTGATAGTTAATATTGTTATTACTGTTCATATATTAAAAGCAGACAATTCAAATGCTCTACCCCCTCTTCAAAATGGCAGACAAGAACTAGTGACTAAGTAAAAAAATCTCAACTGTTTTGTTGCTTGTGCTTGCAATTGAAGAAACATTCTTGGACTAAAAAAATTTTGATTATAAAACATTTCACTTTATTGAAATAAATGGGAAAAATATAAATGATTTTTGTTTACTTAAAAGTGAAAAAACTTTAAAATTAGCTTTTCCACTTTTTCTTTTTATAGTAAAGGGTGCATTTCAGCATATGGCCACAAGAAATTTACTACAGAACTCACTAAATTATAGTATAAGGTATTCTATACAGAACTCAAGCAATGACAAAACTGGACACAGCAAGGAGGGCCAAGGTTTGGGTTTGGAGAATAGGTACACACCCAGGTGAAAGCTGGTATTGGTTATTCAAGATACATAAGTTGCACATGGGTTTGAAACTGGGACAACTGTCATTAAAGAAGAAAAACAGGCAGGAACAAGATGGGGTAGGTGGTAGATGGATTTTACAAGCAGCTGGCAACCCACGCAGGTCTAGACAGGTAGGGAATCAAGGCGGGGAAAGTCTGATAGTACCACATTTGGAACAAAAGGCTTCATTTTTACAGGGTCTTTTTAGTTTGTTGGTTTGGTTTGGTTCCAAAGAACTTTCTAATGTGACTGTGGGATGCCACATTGAGGAAATGTAATAACAATATGATATAGTGGCCTCAGATGCAGAAGACCTGTGCTCAAATTCCAGTTCTAACACTTATTAGCTGTGTGATCTTTGGCAAATAGTCAATGTTCTGGGATCTTCACTTATTCACCTGTAAAAGTAGAGGATTATATTAGATCAGTGGTTCTTGATCCTTTTCTGGGATGTCATTCAGGTCTTTTGATCTGATGAATGATAAGGGTCATTTTCCCACAGAAATGCACATAAACACCTCTCAAATTTTGGTACATATTTTATTACATTAAAAATCGTTTTCCTTCTCATAGAAAAAAAACTTACAAAAAAATTTTCTCTCTCATTCTTTCAATGAGAAGGCTGTAATTGTTTGAATTAAAGAGTAAGAAATCATGGCGAGGTCTTTGTATGGCAATGTCATTTTTGACATTCTATCAATTTTGACTTTTAATTTTGACAACAACACATGAAAGAAAACCCTGGTTAACAAAAGTATGTTGTAGCATATGGATAAGAACACTGGATTTCCCTAGGATTCTTCAAGCTGATACATCTCCATCATTTCCTCTGTCCTCAGGTCAGTGAATCTGGTCATCTTGCTAAGTCTGCACCATCATGGCTGTATTCTTCTCTGAGAAAATGTTTAAAAACCCACATTCCAGGGAGTGGGTGTGACTCAAGCAGTTGAGCATCCGCCTCCCACATGGGAGGTCCTGGGTTTGGTTCCTGGTGCCTCCTAAAGAGGACAAACAACGAGCAGACAATGAGCAGAAACCAAGCAAAAACAACATGCAGACAATGAGCAAAAACAATCCAGACAATGAGCAAAAACAAATGAGCAGGGAGCAGATGTGGTTCAAGCAGTTGAGCGCCTGCCTCCCACATGGGAGGTCCCGGGTTCAGTTCTCAGTGTCTCCTAAAGAAAAAAACAGACAACAAGTAGAGAAAGAGAGCACAATGAGCAAAAACAAAGAGCAGGGAAGTGGATGTGGCTCAAGCGATTGGGCTCCCATCTACCATATAGGAGGTCCAGGGTTTGATTCCCAAGGCCTCCTGGTGAAGGCAAGCTGGCCCGTGCGGTGAGCTGGACTGAGTGGAGAATTGGCCCACGCAGGAGTGCTGGCCCATGAGGAGTGCTGGCCTGCACCGAGAGCTGGTGCATCAGGATGACACAACAAAAAGAGACACAGAGAAGAGACAATGAGAGATGTAGCAGACCAGGGAGCTGAGGTGGCGCAAGAGATTGAGCGCCTCCTACTCCGGAAGATCCCAGGTTCGGTTCCCAGTGCCGCCTAAAGAGAAGACAAGCAGACACAGAAGAACACACAGAGAATAGACAGAGAGAGCAGACAATGAGGGGGGAGGGGGAGATAAATAAATCTTAAAGAAAAAAAAACAGAAAACAATGAGAAAACAAATGAGGGAGCCATCTGGGAGTGGGTGGGGGTGGAATGGAGATGATCATTAAAAAAAAAAAAAATCCACATTCCAATTTTAAGATTAAACAAGTATAACCTTTAGAGAAATTTTGCAGTGTTTCCAGGTGTCTGTAAATGTCTGCCTCTTAAGAAATTGACTAGTTTCATCACTTTTGAATGGAGCCAGAAGGATAGCCTCCAGTGTGGGAAAGGTTGATCATATTTGTTTGTTCTCAATCTCCTCTCCCACAGTGACAACTTGGCCAAAAGACCTCAGGGAGTTTTGTTTGTTTGTTTGTTTGTTTGTTTGTTTCAGTCACTTTCCAAAATGGCAACCTCAGGATCTTAAGCTGAAAACAAAAATCAAAACAAAACAAAAAAAACACCTTACTTTTTTCACTTGATAAAATATATCAAACTATAAATGACTTTTCCCTATGAAATTATTTTAGGAGGGAATTCCTGTGAATGACTTTATATTCTGCTTGCCTTTCTTGACAAAATCTCTTTAAATGCCAACAAGTCAAATCCCTTCATCTGGAGAAATTGATGACTTCCACAGTATTAGGCAAAACTTCTTTTAGGACAATTGGCAGGGTCTTTTTTGCTTATGCAAGGTGATGTAGAAAGCTGTGACTCAGGGTGACCTGTTGAGCTTCCTTCTTCTTCAAAGCAGAAAAACCAGATGTGTTGCCAAATATTGCATGCACACCATAGTTACAAAGTTTTTTTTGCCATAGGAGCTTTTACATGAAGAAGAAACTACCATTTCAAAGAATCCAGGGCCTTTGAAGTTTCTAAAAGGAGCTCACAAAATAAAACTTTTAAAAAATTTTAGTGCATATATGACAGATAAAATCATAAAATGAGTAATTGAGATATGACACCTTTTCACCGAAGAAAATGGCATAATTGCAAATTACTCCATGTTCTGATTCAAAACAGTAGACCATACATCACCCTCTTGTGTGGTATGTATGATTGTTTTGTAAACTCACAACTTCTGTAATTAAAAAAGTTAAAAAATAAAAAGTAATAGACAAAATATCAATAAATCCAGAGTAGAGTATATCATTTAGTGAAGGCATTGATTCCATATTATTTCTTTATTCTAAGCCATACTCTAACTTGACCGTTTAGAAAGCACAAGGCTTGTGTGTGGCTTCTTTGGCCTAGCAATGCAATTAGAAGCCTTGCCATATGCTTCAGACAGGAAATGGGGCAAATCAAACTTTTGGAAAATTCTAGCCTTTCCAAATTGAATCTTCTTCTCAAAACAAAACCAACCAACCAACCAACAACAAAAACCACCATACTGACTCAAGTATTTGCAGGATAAAGAGACATAAAGGTGCTTCTTCAGCAATTTAGCTATGAGCTGCCATGAGCCAGAATCATTGCACACAGCAAACAATCTGGCTTTCACATCCCATTACCTCCTAGCAATGCATCTCAAACCAAAGGATACCTAAGCTTAGAAGCTTGGGTTTTTAAAAAATTATTATTATTCCAGTTTAAACTTGATGGATTATAAATATAATATCAGGAATAACTTTAATTCTTACCAACACAGCACTATTTGAGCTATTACAATGTATAATTACTTATTGTTTATGTCAGCAGCCCATACCACTGTTCATTTGTAAATGTATCTTATTAAATTATCTTATTAAATTAATGTGTTATGCAAAAATATTTTTTACATAGGCAATTTTCAAAAGTACAGGAAGAAAATATATTGATTCAGTCAAGGAGATATTTATTAAACATCTACCATATGCTATCTAGATAATATAGCAGTAACAGAAGTGGGAAAAATCCTTATGATATAAAGCTTGAAAAATAAACGTATATAACTATGTAAAAAGAATTATTACAAAGAATTGGAAGGAAATATACCAAGATGTTTTTAATTGTTATATTAGGATGATAAATTTACTGCTTCTTTCTATTTTCCAAATTTTTCCATATAGCTATTACATTATTTTTAGAATAAAAATGAATTACCTGTTGAAATGAAATAGGATATTGGAAAAAGTGAGACATATGGATGTAAAAAAAAGTAGTACTATTATTGTTCTCATTTTTCAGATGAGGAATTTGAGGCTCAGAAAGGACGAGCAACTTGCCAAAGTCACACAGCTAATGACGGAACCAAATGGAACCTAGGTCCTCAACTCCAAAGCCTGTGTTCTTAATTACTTCACCGATGTGAAGGAATCAGAGATGTAGGTGAGAAAATCAGTGTTAAGCAGAGAAAGCAGAATTCTTAACTAAAGGTAAATATGGAACATTAGTGGGGGTGGGGGGACAGGATTGAATGAAAGAGAAATGAATAAAATCATCTTTGGAGAAGCAGGTTTCAATCAAACCCAGCTCCATTTGCTCTAACTCTGTACTCTCAAAGAATCTTTCCATCTGAAATTCAGGCTCATCTGTGATTTAGGCTCCAGAGTGGATGTTTATCAGGAACGGAGTCCCAATTCACAATCTAGATCCTTAAAATTTTCCATTATAAACTAATGGATCTCTTACATGTCAAACAGGCTCTTGGAGGATTGAGCAGTATGATGCAATTTTTCTAAGACCTGATCTTTTTCTGAATTCCTTGTTTTATTTGCCTTTGCATCCCCCCAGCCCAGCACAGTATCTGGCACTTAGTGAGCCCCCACTAAATGTCAGCTGAATGAAAAATTAACTAATAGATTCTGAAGGACTCAGCAAATTGAGACAAGCAGACTTTAAACATCGCTGTACTAAAATTTGTTCATTTGATTTCTGATCACTTTGATAATATGCTGCAATTTGTGCTTTTCCTATTAATTCCTTCCAAAATGAAAGAGAGAAGAGCTAAATTTTCTTATTGGTTGCAAACAATTGTTTCCCCCTCCCTAATACCCAATGACATTATCAGGTAATCTTAGTGATGGATAGAAAAAGAAACTATGCTGTAGATGTACGGATATTGTACCTTTCTCTAGAACTGCACTTCAGCAATCCAGCTTTTGCCGTTTTCTAATCATCTGTTGGCTCAGCAAGGTGACTCTGCAGGTTTTTTGTTGTTGTTTTTTTTTCTGGGGAAACACCTGTTCTTCCTGCAAATGAAAAGCTATTGCTCTCACTAAACGGGTCTGAATGCCCTGGGAGGATTTCCTTCTGTGGCTTTGTTTGTTCCTGAAACAGGTTCTCCTACTGAGCTTTCTCACCACTGTAGCTTTGGTGAAGGGAGATAAATATTGCTGGAAAGTTTTTCAGTTCTCCATATATTAATAGCCATATTTTCTAAATAGCGTTGGTGAGAGCCCTTGTCATGAGTTTAAAAAAAAAAAAAAAAAGCCTTAAATACAACCTTAAAACACTTGTCTTGGGAATAAACTCCAGTAATTCCTTTCTCTCTACAAATTTTCCCTATAAAAATGCAAAACCAGTCTTGGCTGACAGAGAATGCAGTTATTTAAGTGTTAAACAATAGAAAATTCTCCTGATGGGCTCAACTGGAGTGCTTGAAAAGCCAGGAATCCACTGATCCAATTCCCTACTGTGAGCCAATCTTATATTAGAACATGGCAAATATTATTTAAGGAATTTACTGCAATGCAGCTGGGAACTCTCTGAAATTGACTACAGTGTGCAGGGCTACATTTTGAACTTAAAAATTTGAGAGATTCCTTATCTAAATTCATTTTCTTGATAGAATTTTAAAATAAAATTTCTTATATCCTCCATGTAATTGTGCATTAAAACTGCATATAAATACTCTGTCACTTCGTTCCTACTCATCTGTATCAAATAATCAAAGGGTTAGAGGACATTTGGTATATTTCATTAAGACCACCAAATATATTGATGTCAAAGATAGTTCAACACCTACTGTATTTTATTTTTAATTCAAATAATTTAATGCAAATATACATATATACGTAAGCATATGTATATATAGTTCTCCTCTTCTTTTCTCAAATTATTTAAGAGACTTATAATGCCCCACATAGCACAGTGGGGAAATCACACTGCCTGGGCTCCAAAACTCTGATGTTATTCTATGCTTCAGGTTTTTCATCTGTAAAGTTCAGGATTGTTGTGAGATAAAATGAGATAATTAGAAGATTAAATGAGATAATTCATGTAAAGCACTTAGCACACTGCCTGTAAATTGTACTGTCAAACAATATGGAGAAAAGTCAGAATTTGGGAAGAAGAAAAGCACAAATATTTTAACCATGTGGAAAAACATGTTACTTTAATTGTTCACATTACATAGCCAAATTGTTTGAGTTTCCTAGCATCCTTAACAAATAAGGTGAAATACAATCTCAAATCTCGAGTTTGGAAGGGAAGAAGCATGTCAGTTCAGAAATGAAATTTTGCTAGCGCTGTATTCCAAAAGGAAGTCACAGAGGGTACATTGAATAATGTATTGAATAATTTCTTCAATAGCATTTTACAGCAAATACTGCAATGGATTTAATATGGTTGTTATAGCAACCTTTCGTAAAATCCCCAAGTATAAAATTAAAATGTAGCTCAATAAGAAATTATATAATGGACTAAGTAAATATGGCCCTAATTTGTATTCTTATGGAAATTAAAAAATGGTTATTAAGCATCTAGTCTGTGCCAGGTATTGTCCTAGGCACTGAAAAGTAATACATAGTTGCATTAGATGCAATCCTTGCCCTCAAGTTGCCTTACCAATTACTAAGGGGTGGAAATGGGGATAAAAAAATGATAACATGAACTATAATCAAGGGAAGCTAATATAAGTCCCAAAAAAGATATAAAATGCTTTAATGGCTCAAAGGAAGGAAAGCTCTATTCCTCAGACACACCAAACTCGGCCCTGCTTCATAGCTTTTGCACATGCTGCTCCCGTGCTTGGAATGTTCTTCTCTCCACTCTGCGTATTTAAATTCTCTCCCTTTAGGTCTTAGTTTTTACCTCCCTTGACCAGCCTTCCTGACTATCTGTCATAGATGAGACTACTCTCCACGATTCTCTATCTTAACCCCTTGCTTGTTTTGTTTTCTTTTGTTTTCATAGAATCCATTACAATTTACAATTATTTCTTTTATTTGTTCATTTGCTTGATTTTTATCTGTTTCCCTACATGGCACATGAGGTCTATGAAAACAGTACTCTGTCTGTCATGTTTCCCATTTTATCCCTGATGCCTAGAGAAGTACCCGGCACATGGGCGGTATATTAGTGTCTCAGCTGCTAAAACAAATACCATACAATGGCTTGGCTTAACAACAGGAATTTATTGGCTCACAGTTTCAGAGCCTAGATGCTTGCTTCCTTCCAGGGTCAGTATCTTCAGGCTGGCCAGCAATCTTTGGGGTTCCTTGGCTTTTCCATCACTTGGTAATTGACATGGGGGCATCTTCTCCTTTTTCTTTCAGGTTCTGTTGACTTCCAGCTTCTTGTTTCTTCCATGGCTTACCTTTCTGTGGTCTTCCCTATAAAGCTTCCAGTAATAAGATTAATACCTGTCCTGATTCAGTTGGGCCATACCTAAACTGAAGTAACCTCATCAAATGTTCCTACTTACAATGGATTCACACTCACAGGAATGGATTAAGATTAAGAACATGTTTTTTCTGGGCTACATAACTCCAAGGCACCACAGTAGGCATCGATATATATCTGTTGATTGAAGTAAGAATGAGCAAAAGATCACATTTGGTTGGTGGGATCAGTACAGGCTTCATGAGAGAGAGGGAGCCTTAAAATCAGAATAGGTTGGAGCTGGGGATAGGGATAATAGATGTTCCAAGCAAAAAGAAAAGCATAATCAAAGGTTTGGAGCCTAAGAAATGCAAAGCATTTTTCTGAGAGCAATGAACACTGTATTTCTTTGAATTTAAGATGGCCATTTCACCCTCTTGCTCCTCCTTCCCCTATTTGACATTTCTGAAGTGGTTTAATGGTATGTGTCTTATAATCACTATCTGAATGTACTCTGGTTGTTTCTTTTTTCCCTATAATGTTATTTAATTGATGGTGTGTCTTATAATTATCAGTTATATTTTAGAGAAGGGGAAATAAAGTAGCTTAGTTTTATTGGAACAAAGAACATGCTTAGGGTAGCTGAGGAAGCTAGTGCTGGAAAGTTCTGTTGTTGAATTTCTGCTGTATGCATGTACAAGGCCAGGGTGGTGAATTTATGCAATACTTAATTTCGTCAGCAATGGGAAAGAGTTTCTTACTGAGTTTGTAATACTATATTGCCTCCCTATATAGTTGTAAAATCTTTTTATAGAGGGAGATTTTTCTTTGGCCATTAAAATTTTAAAATTTAACCTCAAGACAAAAACTTTTCTGTACAAGACCCAGCAGAAGATAAATTTTCCCTCACCAGACTGTGAGCTAATTGAGGACAGGAACTGTATATCCAGGTATTGCAATAGTGCCTGCTATAAATAGCAGAGGCTCTATAAATATTTATGGAACATTGAATGAATAATTGTTGAATGGATGGCAAATGACTTTCTACCATTTTTTTATAAGAAAAATCATTCTTATCTATATGTAGATATGGAGAGGAATACAATAGCGAGTAAGAATTATTGAAGCCAAATGAAGTTTATCTAGGAAAAGGCCTTGGAGAAAGGGAATGTTTCACCAGTTTGGAAGCAGGGGAAATAAAAGTTGGAAGAGAGTAGGCATAGGCATAATAGGGAAAGAGGACATTTAAGTCAGATTTTTTGTAGAAAATTGTGAAATATGTAGGATACAGTGAGCCAGGGAGAATGGAGTGCATCAAGTGAGAAAGAGAGGAGGAAGAGGTTAGCGGTGGAACCAGAGATGGTCTGGGTCTGCTGTGACTCACTTTTACCGAAAATCAGTTATGAGTCAGAAAATACAAACGGATATGTCACCCAGAATGTAGGCAGGATCCCGCTTGCACTTGTCAACAGTAGTCTCCATGATGCTCAACACAGTTTCAGCCCTCTTGATACCCAAGCTTTAGCAGCATCTGACTCTGGTGGCCGCTTTTATTTCTGAGACACTCCTCTTCTCTCAGCTTCCACAGCACTACATTTTTCCTCGTTTTCAATCTACCTCTCTGGCATCCTCTTCTCTGCTGCTTTCAGGCTCAGCCTCCACGTGGCCATTCAATGATAGCATTCCCTAAACTTAGTCCCCGCCCCCCCTCTCCTCTTACCCTCTACTCTTTCCTTGGGCAATTTCATCCCAAACCATGGCTTCTCTTCCTGTTTCCATGCCAGTGTTTCTGCGCATGCAGCTTCAGAGGAGAGGGATGCACTTGGAGCAGGGAGGGAGGAAGGGAGCTGTAGAGTCAATGCTGGTGAGCAAAGGGGAGACAGATGTCTCAGCCAGATTTCTCTTACATCTGGATCAAGAGTTTAAATAGGATTTGAAAGGCATGAGGTCAAAATAATCCTGGAGGAAGCTGACTCGTGCTGTGATTTCACAGAGAAGAATGGAGGAAGAACAAGCTATTGGGAGATAGACTGAGGTGGCAGTTCAGCCACAAGGTGACTGGAATCCAAGCTGTCTTTAATGATAGGAATGTATTGGAAGGGAAAATATGCTTATAAGGAAAAATTGGCACAAATTGGTGGTTGAAGAAGTGGGGAGGAAAGAAGTAATAAACAGTGTAGCTAATGCTTTCTGTAAGGTTTTTTGCCTTAGATGCAACATGCAATCTTTTGATAGTGCTTGAGGTCAAAAGAGGACTGCCTCTGCAGATTAAACAAAAAGACCTAATTAGAAACCATAAAGATGGTTTCCTACCAATGTCTCTTTTCCCTTTTCACTTCATCCTCTAGTCAAATCTGTACGAAATTCAGGGAAGGATGGAAAAGACAAATTGACAACCAAGTCCTCAATTTTACATACTTTTCTCCTTCTTTTTCTTTCATATCAATTTTTTTGGTTCATAACAATTTCACCCTTACTCTGATTCCCCCATCCTCTAAATATAGCCTTGTTATATCCCTTTATAAGTATCATTGACAGACTTTCTGAGCCTGAAAATCTCCAAAAAGGAACATGTCTTTTCTTTTGGATTGAACCTCAAAAATGCAAATGATTAGTGTTACAAGTCAGTTTGTAAAAGAAAAGCCCACCAGCAAACCTTGAATATTGATAATGATTGAAATTAAGATGCTAGACAATGGAGTAGGTGAAACATAATCCTAGTCCTATAAATATAATATAGTAAAAATAGATTAACCAATGTAGTGAAATTTTTTTTTCTCGCATTATTCCTTCTTCTGGTAGTAGTACTCCAAGTTTGCTCTGGGAAATTATTGGAGATAGTACTTTGGCAGTCAAACTTAAGAGGTGGACACATTGCCCAAGCCAGGCCAATAAGATGCTTGCTCCTGGGAATTTGAATCTTGAGCAGAGAAACAAAAAGACTAAAAAAGTTCACTTCCTGCTTGCTATCTGGATCCTAAGGCTGTTCTGGTCCTTGTTTTTTCTGAGCCTGGTGATCCAGCTGGGCTATCATTCCTTAAAAATGGAAAATTCCTTTTCTGCCTACTTTAGCTAGTTTCCTTTGTTTCCAATCAGCAATTTTTGGAAATGCCAGACACTGTTTTAAAGGCTTGGTGTGGATGACATCATTTAATTTTCACAACACTCTGATTATTATTCCCATTTGGAAGATGAAAATGAGCCTTACAAAAATTAAGTCACTTGTCAAAGGTGACAAGCTACTAAGAAATGGAGCTGTGATTCAAATTCAGGGAGTATTCCCCCTGGTCTTCAGTAACTAATCTCTGGGGTAGAATTCTTCAGGAAAGCTCACCAAGGGAGCCATTTTGGTAATGAAAGTGGGTGTAGGGACCCTGGAGGTTAGATGGGAGAAGTTGTGATAAAAAGGAATTAAATTGCTCTTCATAATAAAGCAATAGGATTCTGGAAGCTGTTCTCTGACATTTAGGGAGCCTTGGACTCAAAGAAAGCTACAGATGTTAGAAGGAGAGTGAGTCCTTGCAAGGGAAGCAGGGTGGAATTTAAGGAGCAAGAAGCCAGCATGTCCATTAGGATGTTATTGGTTGTAAGTAACAGAAAACTGAACTCACAGTGGCATAAATAATAACACTATCATTTGTAACAAGTCCAGAGATAGGAATGTTCAAGACTAAGTATTTTGGTGGGACAAAAGTAATAATAAAGACCAGGTTCTATTTTTTCCTTTTGTACTCTTTATTGTGTTATCTTTGTCCCAAGGGTAAGCCCTTCACAGTTGTAAGATGGGCACAGTAGACCTATGCATCATCTCTGGACAGGACATTGTTTGGAGGAAGAGACTATCTCTTTCTGTGTATCTCTCTTGGGAAGAAAGAAACCTTTCCTAGAAGATTTCCTTTCATGTTTTAATTGATCAAATTGTATCACATGCCCATGCCTAAACCAGTCACTGACAATATAATTGCTAAGACAAATCAGGGTGCAGCCTGAGCACAAGGCTACATGGAAGAGGGTTAATTCCTGAACAAAATCAAGGTTCTGTAAGTAGAAAAAAAGAAAAATGGAGTGAACAATGGGTAGACAATGAACACAGTCTTCTACACACAGTAAGAGATTCCCTGAGGGCCATGAACTTTAGGAACAGTGATGGTTATTGCAGATTCTGGAGCCAGAAAGACTTAGGTATGAATCATGCCTCCCTAACTTACCAGCTGCATGATAGTAGGTGTAGGGGTGTGGTGAATATTAAAATGAAATAATCATGTAAAATGCTTGCCACAGTATCTGGCACATAATAAGTGTCCAATAATTGTTAATTATTTTGATTATGTCTGAGATAGAACTCTAATCATTTTCTGTTCTAAGCTCAATTATTGTCTATTGTTCCCAAATGTTTTCTAAAAATCCATTACCTGATATAGGCTTATGTTAGTGGTGCCTTAAGAAATGGAGGGGAAGAGGTTGTGTGCTTTCTGTGGGAAAAGAAAGGTTAAGAAAGATGACACTTGTAGAGATGAGATGGTGTGAAAGTTTAAGAATTGAGCTGGGAGTAGAGGATTGGAACAAGAGGTGACAGATTTCAGTAAATTCAAATGTTCTCCTTAGGAGAGCAGATATATGTGCAGTAGGAGCTTGGTTATTCTATTTAATACTAAAAGGAAGAGTGGAAGTCTTGGAAACATTTGGGTTAAACATACATTCAAAAGAAGACTAACAGTGCAAGACAATATATGAGAAATGCATAATGAATGGTGCAGACATTAAGTGTGGTAGAAACTCGAACTACAATGGTCAGGAAAGGCCTTGAGTGACATGTGGAACTTGAACTTAACTTTGAAGAATGTTTAAGACTCAATTAAGAGAAGACAAGAGACCACTGTAGATGGAAGGAATGATGAGAACAAAAGTTTTGGAATCAAGAACATGAAACAATATAAAAATACCAAATAGTTTATTGCAATGGTCAAAGTGTGAAATGATAATACTATAAACCAGGACAGTGGCCAGGGAAAAGGAAAGGAAGACTGCTGAGGAATAAAGTTCTGTTTTTGCAATTTAAAAAAATCTGGCCATGAAATTATAAAGGCAGTTAAAATTGTTGTTTAAAAATAATTATAACAAAAAGACTTAAATTCAAAATATCATAGTTACCCAAATTTGCTAATTTATTAAAAGTTATAGCACAAATGACCATTTTTGTGTGTGACTATTTCTTAATGGTGTTCGTTATCATGAAGAATTCTTAAGGTTATACAAATAATAGTTGAATAGCATTGGAAAATGTTAATCTAGACAGAATTTGTAAGAAGAACAACTATTTATTAAGTGCTTATCTATAAAATGATTCATTGATGCAATCAGTAGATATTGTCATATCATCCAACCATCAATTACAGTCTCTTCTAAAATATTTAAGGAACAAGGTAAAAAAAATAAGCTAAAAATCTATCTGTGAATAAAGATTTATTGAAAAATACTGCATATAAGATATTCTAAGCACTATGTGAGTTATGACATGGAACTGACCTTAAGGATAGTGTTCCTACAATCTAAGAACAATCTACAATCTAGAAATAACAGAGGTTAAAATGACCTTGCTAATATCCTAGAGTGTCATTCAGCCCTGTGGATACAGACAATGGCCACATCCAGTCTATTCTTTTTGTAATGTCTACATCTCACCATCTCACTCAGGCCTAATTAGACCAAGAAATGCCCATTGAGGAGGTATGGTAGGTAGGGGATGGATACATTGAGGTTATGGTTTCCAGGGAGCAAGGTGAGGAGTAATTGATACTCAAGGCAAACTGAGATAGGCAGGTTGAGACTCTGTAGTCATTAGGCATGACAGATACTCTGAGTTGCCTACCCAATAGCCATTCCCCTTCTTGCCTGCTAACTAAGCCCCAACTTCATTCAGGAAAAAATGCCCAGCATGTGGGATGAATAATGATTGGTCTAAGCCAATCATGGTAAACCCATTTTCCTTTGCCGTTGCAAGATGGTATAAGGTCCAGGAAATTGGATTTTTTCCTATGTAAAATGAGGAGCCATTGAAGGTTTCAAATTGTGCACATGATTGGTGATTAATCCCACCATATCCAGGAACATGGGAAGATGAAGAGATGAAAGGTAGGAGACTACTTAGGAAAAGATTCCAAGCATGAAGCAACAGGGATCTAAGCTTAGGTGTGCTATGAAAATGAAAAAAGTAAGGAAATTCTGGGTTTGGGAGACCCTCAGCCTGGACACTCTCAGTCCTGAACATTTTCCCAACCTGTTTCCCACACCGCATTCTGACATGCTCCTGAACCCCTCCTCCCATTTAGTGCTTCACTTCACCCTTTGGACTTTACCCTGCTCAGCTTTCCTGGTTACAGATTTGGTATCTACCATGTATAGGATGTTTTTTCAGCTGTAAGAAACAGAAAACCTGACAAATAGTGCCCTAAGACCATTAGGACATTTATTGTTTACTTAATAAGAAACCTGGAGACAGACTTTCTCAAGGTTGGTTTGGTAATTTAACCATGTTATTAAGAGGATGATTCTACCCTGCCCCCTACGTCATGCCTAATGAGTACAGAGTCTCAACCTGCCTATCTTAGTTTGCCCTGAGTAATCAATCACTTCTCACCTAGCTCCTAGAACCTCCAACCTTAGTATATCTGTCTCCTACCTCCCTGTTTTTGTTTGCCAAAAGCTGTTGGGAGCAATATACCAGAAATGGGTTGGCTGTTATAATGGGAATTTATTAGGTTAAAAGCTTACAGTTCTGAGGCTGTGAAAATGTCCCAAATTAAGGCATCATCAGAGATGCTGTCTCATCAAAGGCTGCTGGTGATCCTGAACTTCTCTCTCAGATGGCAAGGCACATGGAGGCGTCTGCTTCTCTTCCGGGTCTCGTTGCTTCAGCTTCTAGCTGCTCTGTCTGTAGCTTCCTTTCTCCTGGGCTCCTCTCTGAGCTCCTGGGTTCCTTCTCTCTGTCTGTGCAGCTTTTCGTCT
>JAQZBX010061194.1:7046-17252 GCA_029593785.1 Cabassous unicinctus
AAAAAAAAAAAAAAAAAAAAAAGGCCACTATGCCAAACCCTCAATCTTAATGCTTGCACCTAAGAACCTTATTCCTGTAATAATGAAACTAAGCCTAATTATAATTAATACCTAAGAGTTACCTCCTGAAAATCTCCTTGTTACTCAAATGTGGCCTCTCTCTAAGCCAAACTCTGCAAATAAACTTATTACCTTCCCCGCAACAGGGGACATGACTCTCAGGGATGAGCTTCCCTAGCACCAAGCAATTATTACCAAGCATTAATCAGCGATGCATCTCGAAAAAGACCTTGACCAAAAAGGGAAAATATTAACTAAAACAAGAGTTTTTATGGCTAAGAGATTTCAAAGTGAGTCAGGAGGTCATTCCAGAGGTTATGCTATGTAGGTCTCAGGCAGTTCTCACAAACTGCCACAGTAAACAAAGCCTCAAACAAAAGTGCTTCCAAGGGCTCTAGGGATGCCCAGATACCATAGGCAAGTCACAGGGGCTCATGAAATCAACACCACCTCAGCAGGCTCTATCTGGGAATATATGAAAATCTATTTTCCCCAATATAACACAGTTATACTCATTTATAATGCCCCTAATCATGATTATTCTACTTTTATTTGAACCTATAATTTTCAAGGTACCTGTTAAACATATTTCTCAGAGACTTAAATCTTTGGATTATTCCTATGGTGGTTGTGCCCTGAAACCCAGCAGAGCTGCAGCCAACTCCTACACTCCACTTTTTCGGGCTTGCCCTGGACAACTAACAAAAAGATGATGATGGACAAGTCCCAGACCCCAAACAGGAAGTATCTACAAATGCAAGTAAACAATTCCTTTCCTCTGCCCCACAAATCTAAGTTCCCTCTCAGCCTGAAGTAGTCAGAGAGGACATTATCCCAAATCCTTCAAGACTGAGGAATGAACAAAAATAAGGGGTGAATGCAACCACGGACCTATGCGGATTTATTGTCACTGTAGTTTTTATCTTGTGTTAATGGGGTAACTTGTAATATTGATATAAAAATATTTAATAAAACTTTTAAAAATTTTTTAAAAGGAGGATGGAAGTGGTAGGGTAGAGGCCACATAACACTCCCTAGATTAAGTTACAAATGTTATTATCTATCTTAAGGAAAATGGGAAAATGATTTTAGACTTGTTTTTGATAGGGAGAAATTAAGAAAAGTTTCTAGTGCATAGCATAGTGTAGTACTTCATTTTATTGCCATTCCATTCACAAATTTAACATTTGAAAGGAATTGTGGAGTTTCCTTTTTAATTTGCCATTTTTTATTTTTTTATCTGATTATGGTGACTTTTTTGCATGAAAAATAAATGTTCATTTAAATTTTAAACTACTAACATTTATATTCACATGTATACATTAAAATATATGTTTTATGTTATGGGGGGAAAAAATTAAGCCATTTTAACTGTCAGCCAAAAAGACATTTTAATATAATCATTCAATTAGAGTTTAATCTGGGTATCATTACTAAAATGTACTTTGAGTTCTGATTACAATTCATGAAAAATGGCATGAAACCAGATCCAATCTAATTAATGTTAAATTCTAACATGCTTTGATGCTTTTTGTACCACATTAAATGCCACTTCTATCCCATCTGCCAGTGTTATTGGTACTGAAGAGACAGAGCAAAGTGCATTATTTCCTTAACTGAATTTAACCATTATATTTCATTTTAGACAATATCAAAGGTGTATACCCCCATCTCTACCCAGAGATTTGTCTTCTCCAAGTTAATGTTCTATTATACTGCTATAAAAAGATTGGACCTTTAAAGATATGAGTTAACAGTACTACCTTCAAATACTTTTAGGGCAGTGATAAAGTATGCTAGTTCTGCATCATCCCAAATGGTAGAACTACAATCAATGAGTGGAGACTATATGTTCAACATACAGAACATCTTTTTGAGTTATTGCTACCTAAAAGTGGCATATCCTGTCTTGGAATACAGGGAATACCTATCATCAGCAGGCAGAATGTTATGTAGTGATCCAAAAGTTCCACAGATGGTTGAGTTAGACAAACATTTTGATTCTTCCAATCCTCAGATCCTCTTATGAAATCTACTCAAGTGCCCAATCCACTGCAATTCAAAAGTCTTACTAAATTTAAGCTCATCAAACTATGAGAAGCTAAAGTCCTAAGTCTTACAGTAACATTTTTGTTCAGTTTTCACTTTTCCACTTATCAGGGCTTGACCCTATTAGATTACTCTAATGTTGAGAGAAAAAATATGTGCTTAAATACCCGTCCTATTTCTTTGCTCATTTAAAGTCAAACGCCAATTCCTTTTTTCTTTTCCCAAAGAAATATAAATCTGGCAGGGACAAATAAAGATTTTTAAGAAATCTAATCCAATTCCTTATTTTACATACTCAGAAAAGTAATTTGCCCTACATCACATAACTAATCAGTATAACGACTATTAGCACTACAATAAGTCACTGCCATTTATTTCCCCCATAAGAATACTGAAAAGAAATGAATGCAGACATTGACTTCAACAGCCTATGTGAAAATTCGCTGGGCAAATGATGTTGAAGCCAGGGGTGACACTTAATACTCAAGACATTTTGGTTTTGCCTCCTGATGTTTGCTGGTGCTGTTAACATTCCCAGTCCCTAAAAGCATAAGACATAGGAGGTAAAAGAAACGGATACAAGTGAAAGTATATTTGTGGGTAGCTGTGATTGAGGCAAAAAGTTTAAAAGGGGGGAAAACCTATTTCTAACTGCTGGAGTTTCAGAATCTGGCGCTGCATATGCCTTAAATAAGAAACAGAAAAGGTGTGATGAAGTAATAAAGATGGGCTACTAGTAGGGATGCAAAATCATACAACCATTTTGGCAGTTTTCTCATAAAGTTAAACACACAATTCCCATTCACCCTACCAATTCCATTACCAAGAAAAATGAAAAAAGACGGGCTTGAAGAGGTAGTACAGCATAGCAGTTAAGAAAACAGCCCTGGAGTCAAACTATCAGTTTGAATTCTGGCTCTGCCATTTACAAAAAGTGTTGATTTTAGGCAAGTTATTCAACCTCTCCATGACTCACTTTCCTAAACTTTAAAACAAATAATTCATAAGGTTTACTGTGAAGTTTAAACCAAGTTAATACAATGTAATATGCTAAGAACATGGTCTGGCAAAAAAAAAAAAAAAAAGAGCCTTTCAGAACTGTGGCTATTAGAAGGGGGATGGGATTTAATATTCTGATATAACATTATGCTAGAAATTTTCTTAGCAAATCAGAGGCCGTTTTTAATACATTCATATACCCACAACAACTGCAGTAGAGTGTAGTATTTAAGAGTTTACTTAGATTTTGTTTATAGACAGATGAATATGGTTTCCAATATTCACTGCCATGGAGAATTACTGGGAAGTTATTTCACCTCACTGACCTTTGTTTTCATCAACTACAAAATGAGACAATTCCACTTAGCCCAAAGGGTTAATTTAAGAATGTGAGATGTATAAAGTGTTTACTCCATATGAGTGGCACATGGTAGCTTAACACTGAAACTCTTATTATGTTATTGAAATATTTGCATTATAACTAGTGACCATTCATCCTATTTGCCAGAGATAGTCCCAGTTTATTATGGTTTACTGAATGTAATTATTAATAGCCTTTCAATCTCAGTATGTCCTGGTTTAGATGATAAATTGTAGGGCTAACTCTAACTGAAATTCTTTCAAGAGTCTCCCCCTATTTATTTCTTTGTCCTCTTAAATATTTTCTTATTCCCTTTTTAATGACTTTACCTTTGTGTCCTCCATCTCATCACCCCCTTTTCCAAACACACACTCCTTCACTCCCCTTATCTCCTTTATCGAGGTTTTTGGTGACCTCAAAGCTACAAGTCCAGGTTCCTTTGTGGACCCACACTACTCAGCAATGTCATGTTTTCCAAACCTAATCTTCCTCAAATTCCTATTTGTCTTTTCAATCTGAATTCCAGAATAAAAACTAATGCCTACATTTTAAGAGGGAACTCCCAGCGTGACAATGCCTTAACCCAAAGTAGAGAATCTCTTAACAGGAATTTCTGTTAACAATTGTGTGGAGATCATTTGAGGATACTTTTCACACTCCTCATAGCAAACAATTTTAGATGACACTTTCTACTAAATAAATATATTAGAACAGTACTGACCTTTTTTTCTGCTGGCTCCTGAATCATCCACTTAAAAACACTTTGGGGTGGGTGGACTGTTTTAGCTCATATATTAACATTGGATAACAGTTGTTACTCTCCCGGAGGTTCTTTCAACGACTCCCCTGAGCTCAATTACCATAAGTCCGCTAATGCAGCCAAATCTACACCTCTAGCCCAAAGCTCTATCTCTAGCCTAAAGCTCCCCTGCCTAAGGGGTCTTTCATTTTAACTTCACGTATCCAATTCCACATACACATCCACCTGGATGTGCTACCTTCCCATCGGGCTTATCTGAACCCTACTTCTTCTCTACCTACTCCTCCAACTCAATTCAATTTGTTAAGTCCTCCCTCATTTATCCAGTCCCTCAAGCCAGAAACAAGAATGTTATCTTTGATTCCTTCCTTTCCACCTCATCCCCCAGAACCAAACAATCACTAAGTTCTGTCAATTCTACCTCTCAACTATTTTTCCAATCTGTTTTTCCCAGACCTACAGCCACTAGCCTAGGTCTAGGCACCACCATTATCTCTAAGAAATATCACAACAGCTTCTAACTGGTCACTGGTCTTGGCCCCCTCCAATTCACCCTCATTTTAGCTAGAATGATCCTAAAAATAATGTCTGATCATGTTACTCCTGACTTAAAACCTCCTTTACATATTTTCCTCAGGAAAAGTTCAGCTCCTTAATATGACTTCTAAGGGTCTTTATGATTTGGTCCCTGTTTTTCTTTTCAAACCTCATTTATAGCCTCTTTCACTCACCCTATCCCCATAATTGGGCCATCCAACCATTCTCAATTCCTTTCTGTTCTCAAAACACCAGGCTTTCTCTTTCTCTCTCACCTACAAGGCATCACACTTACTGTTTGCCTCTGCCTGGCATTCTCTTCAGGATTCAATATGGCTATCCCTTCCTTCAGGAAGCGTTCCCCAATCTCTCAAATCTATGTTAGGCACTGTTCCATTGAGCCTCTCCTTTAGGGCACTTATAATACAGAAGTTCTCAACCCTGGATGCACCTCCCAATCAGGGGAGAATTCAGCCCCAGAATTTCAAATTCAGAAGTTCAAGACTGAGGGGAGGGAAATGGGAAAAATAGGTATAATATGGGGGCATTTTCAGGACATTGGAATTGTCCTGAATGATGTTGCAACAACAGATACAGGCCATTATATATCTTGTCATAACTTAAAAAATTGTGTGGGAGAGAGTTTACACTATAATGTAAGCTATAATCCAAACTTAGTGGCAATGCTCCAATATGTGTTCATCAATTGTAACAAATGTACCACACTAAGGAAGGATGTTGTTAATGTGGGAAAGTGTGGGAGGGGTAGGGAGTGGGGCATATGGGCCTCCCCTATGTTTTTATGTATCATTTATGTAATCTAAGTATCTTAAAAAGTTCAAGGACATGGCATCCAGTTTTGAGTGTTTATATTTAAGAGACATTAGTAAAAATAAACTAGAAAAAAAAAATAAATAAATAAATAAACTAGAATGTATCCAGGGAAGAGAAAGCAGGATGGTAAGGGATCTGAAAATTCATATAAGAATTCAGGAAACTTGAGAGGTTTAGCCTAGCAGAAAGGACAAGGGGAAGATGTCCATATCTTCAAATGTCCATATCTTCAAATATGTGTCGGCCTTAGCATAGAAAATGAAAGAGGTGGTAGACTTACTGTGTGGGTTGCCAAAGAGGGTGGAACCAAGGCCACTTTGTAGAAATTTCAGGAAGGCAATTTGGGGTTTTAAAAAAGGAAGAACCCCCCAAAAGTGTACCGCTCCCCAAAAACATACTGGATTGCCTACAAAAAGGGTGAATAATAATTCATAGTCACTATCGGTTTTTAAGTGTCAGGACAGTGAAGGTATTCCTACATTTGGGATAAAGTCAGACTAGATGATATCTACAGCCCAAAGCAATTCCAAGATTCTATGATACCTAAACTCATAAAATATTTTAAACATGACCAGATAATGGCCAAATTAAAGCATATTAACCCAGCCTATCCTAACATTATTCAAAACTTCCTAAGATGTGAGATTTAACTGTATGTTTCACAAAAAACTCAGAGGAATTACTCATCATAAAAATAACTGAATATATTATATTTTCCTATACTAATGACCTTTTTAAAGAAAAAATTAAAACATTTTCAATAAGATTAGAGTTAAGGAAAGTGTCCTATGTTTTTATTAGAGCCTGTGTTAAAAAAAATAAAAAAATCTAAATACCAGTTTATCAAATCTATTCAGATAGAATGCTTATCTCTTAAAGAGTAAGATGATACCTAAAAGGTTTTTAAGATGTAATAAGTTTTAAAATGACTGTTTAGACTAACAAATATTTGTATCTTTTATAGATGAGGAAAAGGACAAAGCAAGGAAGAATTTTTTTTCCTAATATTTTATAGAATTATAATGGCTACGGGTATAAAGAAAACTACTGAGAATGGAGCTAAATAAAGGCTTCATCAGCTATGCTCATTTGTAATTACGTCTTTAGGTCAAAATGATCCCAAAACAAGCCATTTTTGCAAGCCTAAGAACAAAACTGCAAAAAGAGAATATAAGGTATTTATCCTGTTATGACTTTAAAAAGCATATAAAATGTCTAAATTAATAAAACCTACAGAATTCACTATCATCTATAACTCATTACTATTTAAAATTTCCATATTTTTATTTTACATTTAGAGAAAAGAAATTCCATTTCCATTAAAAGATTCGCTTTAATAAATATGCTGCATTCTTTAGTCTGATTTTGTTAAGGGAGGTGGGGTAGTCTTTTCTCCCCATAGGAAAATCTTTTCATTTATAAGAATTTTTTTTTTTTTTAATCAAACTCTTAAAACATTACTTCTCTTTCCATACAACTTTCCAAAATACATTTGCATATATGGACACATATACTTAATAAGGAAGCAACCTAATCAAACTGGAAAGCCTCCATTTGATTAGAATGGTGAAAAAAATCTCACATTACTAAATGTTCATAATCATGATCACTACAAACCATTTCAACTCTGGCTGCAGAGTAAAACCAACTAAGGAGTTTTTAAGAAATATTAAAGCCAAGGCTCCATTTCAGATAAATTAATTCCTGGGAATGGTGCCCAGAAACCTGCATTTTCTTTTGTTTTTTTTTTTAAGATTTTATTTATTTATCTCCCTCCACCCCCTCATTGTTTGCACTTGCTGTGTCTGTCTGTCTTCTTTTTTGTTTCTTTAGAAGGCACTGGGGACTGAACCCAGGACCTCTGATGTGGGAGGGAGGCGACTAATCTCTTAAACCACCTCCGTTCCCTTCTTTGTTGTGTCTCTCGTTATGTTTTTTCTCTTGTGTCTCTTGTTGCGTCATCTTGTCGCGTCAGCTCGCCATGCCTGCCCATCACGACAGCTCAGTCACAGACCTCCCATGTGGTAGGCGAGAGCAGGATTGTTTGAGCCATATCTGCTTCCCTGCATTTTCTTAAAAGCACCTCCAGATTATTTTAATATATCGCCAGGGTTAAGAATCACCATTCTAAACAAGTCTTTCAAAAAGCACTGTATACAAGAATTTCCTGCATCACACACTATCATTATGTAAAAAAATGAAATTATGGGCAATTTGACACGACTAACCAAATAACATAAAGGACCTGCATCTTTGAAACCACCTGCAACTACAATCTGAAGAAGAATTTTATTACTTTCTATCTTACTCACAAATCAGGAAAATTTTTCTTTTTGGCTTCTGAATTTTATGAAGGCCTTCTCCATCTGCAAGAGTTTTTATATAGATTCATGCTTTCTTCTAGAATTTTTTTTTTTTGGTGGTCATATACTTATAAGACATAAATTCTAACATTTTAACATTTTAAATTATACAAGTGAATGGCATTCATTACTTTTACAATGTTGTGTTACCATTTCACCACCTTCCATTACCTAAACATTTTTTTAAAGTTTTGGTAACATATATATATAAAACACAAAATACAGCATTTTAACCATTTTTGAGTGTTCAATTCAGTGACATTAAATACTTTTACAGTGTTGTAATACTATCATCACATTCCATTACTAAAACTTTATCACCCAAAACAGAAACTCTTTACCCAATAAGCAATAACTCCCCATTCTCTCACCTCCTACCTCCAGATAACCTCTAATCTTTCTGTCTCTATGAATTTGCTTATCCTAAGTATTTCATAGAAGTGGAATCATACAATATTTGTCCTTTTGTTTCTGGCTTATTTCACTTAGCATAAATTTTCAAGGTTCATCCATGTTGCAGCACATATCAGAATTTCATTCCTTCTTATGACTGAATAATATTTTATTGCATGGATATACCACATTTTCATTATCCACCCATCTGCCAATGCACACTTGGGTTGTTTCCTCCTTTTGGTTATTTATGAATAATGCTGCTGTGAACATCGGTGTACAAGAACTTGTATGAGTCCTTAACTTTCAAATAAAATGACTGTCTTCCAAAGCATCTGCACCATGTTACATTTCTACCAGCAATGCATGAGAATTCCAATTTCTCCATATTCTCATCTATGAATAGAAATGTTTTTTAATAATACCCATCTTAATGGATGTAAAGTGATATTTCACTGTGGTTTTAATACGCATTTCCCTAATGGCTAATGATACTAAGTCTTCTAGTATTTCTATGATTTTCTTTTTTATACTCAACTCTGGAAAATTGACAATTTACCTTGGTATTGAGTATTAGGTAGAGATCCAGTTTCTCTTTTTCCAATTTTTGCACTCTGGCATTCACTTCTATGAAGTTCTGATTATTATATTCATTGGTCTGTAAAATACCAATAAATACTACACTGGTTTCACCATAAATGTCAATTATACAGTTTGTCAAAATGAGCCTTTCAGGACAAAATTAAAAAGTAAATGAATTACTAATACATACTACAACATGGGTGAACTTTGAAAACATTATGCTAAGTGAGAGAGGTCAGACACAAAACGTCACATATTTCCTATACTGCTAGTGGGAATACAAAACAATGACGCTGCTTGTAAAAGCCCATAAACATTAGTGGTTTTCAGGGGTTTGGGGTAGGGAGGGGGAAATGTGGAGTGACAGCTAATGAGTACATTGTTCCTTTTTAGTGTGATGAAAATATTAAAATTAGATAGTCATGATGGTTGCACAACCCTGTGAATATACTAAAAACTGCTTAATTATATATTTTTAAAGGGTGAATCTATGGCATTTTTAATAAAGCTATTTTAAAGGTATTTTAAATAAAGCTATTATTTTTTAAATGCCCCCCTCCCAAAAGGGGGGGGTTATTTCCTTAAAATGCACTCTCAGAGGTGGAAATACTGTGTTCTACCCTTTGACATATGCCAATCTGCTTTTGAAAAGGGCCCTACGGGGGATGAATGTGGTTCAAATGGTTGGGCGTCCATCTCCCATATGGAGGGACCTGGGTTCGATCCCCGGGACCACCCGGTAAAAATAAAGAAAAATATAGAAGGCGCGCGGGCCGCCAGGCCCCGTGTGCAGGTGCACCATCAGAACCCCGTGAGTGGGTATGCCGCCAGGCACCGCGAGCCACACAGCAAGATGATGACGTAACAGGAGAGTGACACAAGGGAGAGCCAAGACGAGAAGCGCCAAAAAACCAGCAACTAAGTAAGGTGGTGCAGGTAGTAGGACACCTCTCTCGCACACTGGAGGTTCCCAGGATCAAATCCTGGTGAAGAAAGGAGGAGAAGTATGAGAAGAAAGGGCAGAAAACAGATACAGAGAATTGCCCAGCAAATGGACAGAAAAACAGCAAAAACGTTCTCCTAGCTATAACCAAAAAGAACAAGAATTGGGACGAAAACTAAATTGTACCACCGAGGCTAAATCTTGGCAACGATTGCCCGACGGGCGTCTGCTGCTGCCAAAAGCATTAGGCATTGCCCTAGTCCGGGACCTCCATTATAGCACCCACCTTGGTACCTCGAAACTAATTGCTCTGATTAATAAACAT
>JAQZBX010061195.1:0-17150 GCA_029593785.1 Cabassous unicinctus
TTTTTTTTAAAGATTTATTTATTTATTTATTTATCCCCTCCTTGCTGCTTGTGCTTGCTGTGTCCATTCGCTGTGTGTTTTCTCAGTGTCTGCTTATCTCCTCCTTGCTGTGGGGGCCCGCTGCATCAGCCCACTGCGCCGCGCGGGCTGGCCTGCCCTCACAAGGAGGCCCCGGGAAGCGAACCCAGGGCCTCACACATGGTAAACGGGAGCTCTATCCATTGAGCCACACCCGCTTCCCGCTTAAGCTTTTTTTAAAAAAAGATTCTCAACTTTACAAATGATCATTGAAACTATATCACACCTATCAGATTAGAAACAACAACAACAACCCTGAACCAGACAAAATGGAGCAATGAGACCACTTAGGTATTCCTGAAGGGCAGTTAATTTGATAAACCAGCTTTGAAGAATAGTTTGGCAATATCTGGTAAGGTTGAAAAGATGCACATCCTATTACTCAGGAACTCCTGGATGGACGGACGGACGGATGGATGGATGGATGGATGGATGGATGGATAGATGGCTGGCTGGATGGATGGATGGATGGCCAGATGTGTAACACACACACATACACACACAAACACTCAGATACATTCTAGAAAAGTTGTAACCACAGATACATTCTAGAAAAGTTGTGACCTATGACACCAAAAGACTTGTAGGAGGAAATTAATAGCAGAATTTTTTATAACAGCAAGAAATTGAAAATAATATAAATGTGACAGAAAAAGCAAATAAATTATGGTAAATTTAAAATAGAGACTGCTACACAGCAATCAAAATCAATAAACTAGAGCTACACGTATCAAAATGGATGTAAACCACAGAAATGTTTACTGAAAAAAGCAAAGTCCATAAAACGCAATCTCCCATAAAATTTATGTAATATTTTAGACTGCAACATCTCATGTTATTTAAGGATGCATTCATTTATTGTAAAAGTTAATGTAATGAATGGACAATATAGCCAACAAGTTCAAAACTGAAGATGCCTCTGAGCTGGGCGTAGAGTGTGTCAGCAGAAACACACAGATCTGTGAAAACTTAGAGGAAGTCAGTGCCTCACATCTCTGTTACTGAAGGGTCTCCTGCAAACTGCTTAACTACATCATGCTTCACTAACCTGGATGACTAATAAAAGATATGGATCCATATTTAATTGACAACGTATGCATACCAGGAGCATTTCAGAAAGTATGCCTTCAAAATCACTGCTGATCAGTACTTAAAATTTATTTGAAAGATTTATGTATGAAATCATGCTCGACAGATATGGAATAATTCATTCTTCTTTAGACTCTAAAATGGATTAGAGTATTAGAAACTATGAATCTGAATACACTGTCTCACAAAAATCTGCAAATGAGGTAGTTCATTAATTCATCAGACACATGCTATCAGTATATATTTTTAAAAAACAAATCAATCATATTGATAGAAATTAATAAAGCATACAATTAATCCAAAGTGTACAATCAGTGATATTCAGTATAATTACATAGTGGTGCATTCAATACCTCAATCATTATTACAGCATTTTCATTATTCCAATGATAATAATAAACAAAAAACAGACAAACAAACAAGAAAATTCTGTACCTCTCAGATTCTCTATGCTTCCCCTGCTGTACATAGCTGCTATTTCTGGCTCTTCCTGAACAATTATTTATTTATTTATTAAGCAGTTTTGTTGAGATATATTCACATACCAAACAACCTATCCAAAGTGTATAATCAATGGCTTTTAGTATAATCACAATGTTGTGCATTCATCACCACAAAAAATTTTAGAGCAATTTCATTACTCTAAAACTCCACACCCCTTAGCAGTCCCTCCCCAGCACTACAAAACCACTGATCTAATTTCATCTTTATAAATTGATTTATATTTGCATTTTATATAAATGAAATCATACAATATGTAGTACTTTGTGTCTGATTTACTTGCTTGCATAATGTTTTTTTAGTCTGATATTAACATCTTGTAGAATTAACACACATTTTTCAGCTTCAGAGAAAAACGGTCTTATATATGCAATTTTACTCATATTTTTACTTCACCTGTGGTTTTACTATGCTATACAGTTCCATGTTACATTTTTTAGCTTTCCTTTTAGTAATACACATGATCTTAGATTTTCCCTTGAAACCCCTTTCATACCCACATCATAGTACTACTAGTTACATTTTGTTGTACTTTCACCTTTTCTATTCATTTCCAAAGATTAACACAAATCCTTTTTAACAATTCTGCACAAGTTAACCCTCAGCTTTCAATTCTCTAAACTCATTCTATTTTCTGGTGGCCCACATTCAAGTTATTAACTCCATGAGATTACATAATATATTTAGTTCAAAGCAGAACAATCATACAATATTTGTCCTTTAATATCTGGCTTGTTTCATTCAATGTGATGTCCTCCAGGTTCATCCATGTTGTCATATGCTTTATAACATGTTTCTTCTTACAGTAGCATAATATTTCATCGTGTGAATACAGCACAGTTGGTTTATCCATTCACTGGTTGATGGACACTGGGTTTTTTCCATCTTTTGGCAATCAAGAACAACACTACTATGAACATCGGTGTGCAGATGTCTGTACATGTCACTGCTCTCAGTTCTTCTGGGTACATAATCACTGATGTTATTTTCAGGTCACATGGCAAAACTATATTCAACTTCCACGAGAACTGCCAAACAATCTTCCCCAGTGGCTGTATAAATCTACATTCCCACCAACAGTGAGAAGTGTTCCTATATCACCACATCTTCTCCAATACTTGTAATTGTTTGTTTTTAATAGTGGTCATTCTGAAAGGTGTAAAGTGGTATCTCACTATAGTTTTGATTTGCAATTCCCTAATTGCTAGTGATGTTGAACACTTTTTCATGTTTTTTTTTTTTGCCACTTGCATTTCTTCTTTCTACAAATGTCTATTCAAGTCTTTTGCCCATTTTTTAATCAGGTCAATTGTCCTTTTATTGTTTAGTTGTCACAATTCTTTATATATAATGCATATTAAACCCTTATCGGACATGTGGTTTCAAAATAATTTCTCCCATTGGATCAGCTGCCTTTCCACACTTTTGACAAAGTCTTGTGAGATTCAAAAGTGTTTAATTTTGAGGAGGTCCCGTTTATCTATTTTTTTTGTTTTGTTGTGTGTGCTTTGGGTATAAGGTCCAAGAAACCACCACCTAGCACATGATCTTGAAGATGTTTTCCTACATTTTCTTCTGGAAGTTTTATTGTCATGGCTTTCATATTTAGGTCTTTGATCCATTTTGAGTTGATTTTTGTATAGAGAGTAAGATAGGGGTCCTCTTTCATTCTTTTGGATATGGATATCCAGTTCTCCCAGCACCATTTGTTGAAGGACTGTTTTGTCCTCTTAATATGGATTTGGTAGGTTTGTCAAGGTGAGGGTTTATTTACGGTCTTTTAATTCTATTCCACTGATCAATATATCTATCTTTATGCCAATACCATGCTGTTTTGACCACTGTAGCTTTGTAATATGTTTCAAGGTCAGGCAGTGAAATTCCTCCCATGCCACTCTTCATTTTTAGAATGCTTTTGCACTTACTATTCGGGTGCACTTACCTCCAAATGAATTTGGTAATGGCCTTTTCTATTTCTGTAAAGTAGGCTGTTGGAATTTTGATTGGTATTGCCAGAATGTATAAAACAATTTGGGTAAGATTGACATCTTCACAATATTTAGTCTTCCAAATCATGAACACAGAATGTCTTTCCATTTATTTAGGTCTTCATTGATTTCTTTTAGCATTGTTGTATAGTTTTCTGCATATAGGTGCTGAACTTCTTTGGTTAAATCAATTCCTAGGTATTTGAGTATTTTTGTTGCTATTGTAAATGGAATATTTTTCCTGATTTCATCCTCAGATTGTTCAGTACAAGTATATAGAAACATTATTGATACATTGATCTTGTATCCTGCCACTTTGCTGAACTTGTTTATTAGCTTAAGTAGTTTTGTCATAGACATTTTATAATGTTCTAAATGTTGTATCATGTCATTGCAAATAGTGAGAGTTTTACCTCCTCTTTTCTTATTTGGATGCCTTTTTTTTCTTGTCTAATTGCTTTAGCGAGAACTTCCAGGATAATGTTGAATAACAATGGTGACAATGGGCATCCATGTTTTCTTCCCAATCTTAGAGGGAATGATTTTGGCCTTCCCCATTGAGTAAGACATTGGCTGTAGTTTTTTCATATGTGCCTTTTATCATATTGAAGAATTTTCCTTCTATTCCTATCTTTCAAAGTGTTTTTTATCAAGAAAGGATGCTGTATTTTGTTGAATGTCTTTTCTTTATCAATTGAGATGATCATGTGGTTTTCTTCCTTTAATTTGTTAATGTGGTATATTATGTTAATTGATTTTCTTATATTGAACTGTCGTTGCATACAAGGAATAAATTCCACTTGGTTGTGAGGTGCTACTGGATTCTATTTGCAAGTATTTTGTTGAGAATTTTTGCATTTGTGCTCTTTAGATATATTGGTCTATAATTTTCTTTTCTTCTAGTGGCTTTATCTGGCTTTGGTATTAGGGTGATGTTGGCTTCATAAAATGTATTGGGTAATTTCCCTTCCTCTTCAATTTTTTGGAAGAGTATAAACAAGATTGGTGTTAATTCTTCTCAAAATGCTTGGTAGAATTCTCCTGTGAAGCCATCTGGTCCTGGATTTTTCTTTGTTGGGAGATTTTTGATGAATGACTCAATCTCTTTAAATGTGATTGGTTTTCATGTTCTTGTATCTCTTGATACAAGAGCTTAATATAGGCATTTATGGCTATACATTTCCCTCTCAGCACTGCTTTTGCTATATCCCATACATTTTGATAAGTTGTGTTCTCATTTTCATTCATCTCAATATATTTACTAATTTCACTTGCAATTTCTTCTTTGACTCACTGATTATTTGGGAGTGTGTGGTTCAACCTCCACACATTTTTGAATTTACCTATTTCCTGTCTATTATTGATTTCAAGTTTCATTCCATTATGATCTGAGAAGGTGCTTTGCATAATTTCAGTCTTTTGATATTAATGAGAAATGCCTTGTGACCTAACATGTGGTCTTATCCTGAAGAAAGATCCATGGGCACTAGAAAAGAATGTATAATTTGCTAAGTTTGGGTGCAATGTTTTGTATATGTCTGTTAGGTCTAGCATGTTTATCATATTGTTCAAGTTCTCTGTTTCCTAGTTGATCTTCTCTCTGGTTGTTTGCCTAATGATGTGAGTGGTGTATTGAAATCTTCAACTATTATTGTAGAAAATGACTATATCCCTTCAGTTTTGTCAGAGTTTGCCTCTTTTATTTTGGGGATCCCTAATTAGGTACATAGATATTTATGACTTATTTCTTCCTGGTAGATTGGCCCTTTTATTAATATATAATGGCCTTCTGTATCTTTTATACCTTTTTTTGTATATAAGGTCTGTTTTGTCTGATATTAGTTGACCTATCTCAGCTCTTTTTTGGTTACTATTTGCATGGAGTACCTTTTTCCAATCTTTCACTTTCAGCTGGTTTGTATCCCTGGGTCTAAGACAGGCACTCTTAACCTTTTTTTGTTCCACAGACCCCTTTACCAGTCAGGTGAAATGAAAACTACTGTAATTTATTTATTGCATACATTCATAATTGAAGGAAATGTTAGATTTCAGTTAGAGGCCAGAGAAAATAAAGATAATAATTTGATTTTTTTTTTCAATTCAAGCTCATGGACCCCTGAAATCTTTCCATGGAACACTTGGGAATCTGTGGACCCCTAGTTAAGAAACCCTGGTCTAAGGTGAGTCTTTTGTAGTCAGCATATGGATGGCTCATGTTTTTTCATCTAAATTGTCAGCCTATATCTCTTGATTAGGAAATTTAATCCATTCATATTCAATGATATTACTGCAAATGCATTATTTACTTCCACACTTTATTCTTTGGTTTTCATAAGTCAAATCTTATTTTCATGTGTCTTTTTACTCTTTTTGTTATCCTTTCTGATAGTCTTTCTTCTATATTCTCTTCAAAGCCTCTTTCTTCTGTCTTTTTCTTTCAGGCTGTAAGGCTTCCTTGAACATATCCTACAAAGGTGAATTCTTTTTATGAACTCTTTTAGTTTCTGTTTGTGAATATTTTAAACTCACCTTCATATTTGAAGGACAATATTACTGGAAAAAGAATTCTTGGCTGGCAGTTTTTCTCTTTCAGTATCCTAATTATATCATAGTACTGTCTTCTTGCCTCCATGGTTTCTGATGAGAAATCCACACTAAGTCTAACCATCTATGTGATGGTTTGCTTTTCCCTTGCTACTCTCAGAATGTTTGACATTCTGAGTATTATGTGTTAGAGTAGGTTTATTAGCATTTATTTTGATTGGGGTACTCTGAGCAACTTCAACATGTAAGTTCATTTCTTTTGTGAGAGTTGGGAAAGTTTAAGCTATTAATTCCTCAAATACTCTTCTGCTCCTTTCCCCTTCTCTTCTCCTTCTGGAACTCCCATGACATGTATATTGCTGTATTTCATGTTAACATTCACCTTCCTGTGCCCCTGCTCAATTTTTTCCATTCTTTTCTCTCTTCAATTTCAGCTGTTCTGTCTTCTGTATCGCTTAATCTTTCTTCTATCATTTCAAGTCTGCTGTTGTATAACTCTAATGTACTTTTGATCTCATCTATCATGTCTTTCATTCCCAGGAGTTCTGTTACTTTTTTATTTAGGCTTTTGAATTCTTCTTTTTGCTCACTGAATGTTTCCTTGATGAACTTTATATATTTACCCATATGTTCTTTCAACTCATTCATTTGATTTTGGAAATTTGTATGCATCTCATTGATTAGTTGTCTCAAATCTTGTGACTTTTCTGGGCTTTGATATAGTCCTCTTCTTGAGCTGTTTCTTCCATTTTCTTAGTATGGCTCATAATTTTTTTCTAATGTCTAGGCATCTGATTAGGGTGGTGAGTTTACTCAGATGCTCAATTTCTCTCTCTTTCATAGGGTTTTATTGGCAGTAGACAGGGTATTACTGCTGTTCTTTGATTCTTGGTTCAACCTGTTCTGGGTCTATAGGATTTTCTCTGTTAGTTGCTCAAATCTGGTCCCTGGACCTAGTAATGGGTTGCAGACCTGCTTCCTAGAGCTTTGGGGAGGGAGGTTGTAAAGTCTGGGAAAAAAGCTCTCATTTATTTACTTTAAATTTCCTCATGTGCATTTCCTTGGTCTGCCAGCAGATGGTGCTCTTAGGCAGCCTCACAGTTCAGTGCCTCCTTGGAGTGTGTTTGCTACAACAGGGACTGGATCTTGTGACAAAGTTTCCTGCCTGGAGGCAGTTCTCCAAACTTTGCTGGCAGCCCCTTCCCTTTTCCCAGGTAGGAAATCCATTCCCCTCTGTGTCCTCAACAACCAGTCCCAGTCAGTAGAGAGGGGGATTGAGACAGTCAGAGCTCTTTAGTCCCTTGCTGACTTAGAAGGCAAACAATGGCCCAGCCCCACCCAGCCTGGAAGGGACCAGCAGACCAAATTTGTGGGTCAAAAGCTGAGTGAGCTTTAGGCTGTGTCTCTCTCTCTCCTCTCTGCTGGGGAGGTGGATCACTGGGGTCCCCTTTGTCTGTAGCCACAGACCCTGAGGCCTGAGAATTCAAAAGTGTCTATAAGGTGGGGGAGGGCACCAGTATTTGCAGCTGTGCCTTTTAACTCACAATTTTGCCATCATGATTCTTTTCCTTTGCCCCTCTCTATTCTGGGCAGTATCCACTCTTCCCTTGGTGTCCTAAACCTTAGAAGATTTTTCTTCAGGCCATTTATGCCTATCCTTTAGCTATTTTTCTGGGAGAGAAGAGATTCCCGTGTCCATCTAGTCCGCCATCTTCCCAGAAGTCCAATCAGCATATCTTAAGGGATAAAACTCACTGTATTTATAAGACTGTTTCTAATGTGGTAGTTCTTTATACGCATAGTTAATACCTTGTTGTGGCAGTTTGAAATTATTTTTTGAATCCCCAAAACAGAAATATTATGTTTATAAACTAATCTATTTCTGTGGATGTGATACACTTTGATTGTATTAAATCAGTTGAGGGGCCTTTGAATAGATTACTTGACAAGATGGCTTTAGAAGTTTTGATTAGACTGTATCAGTGAGGCATGACTCAGGTTGACTCTCCTACCCCTTGTGATCTGTTATAAATGGACTTACAGACAGACACAGGAGAAATGGAACTGCCATGTTTGACACTGCCATTTGAGAGAAAAGACTCCAGTTTTGTCCACAGCTAAGCTGCAAGGAGAGAAGCCCCGAGACACAGGTCCTAGGCCTGGTGAGAGTGTGATTAGAGGATTACTTAAGCACAAAGCCCTCAAGAAGCTGGGTCCACAGAGCAACTGAAGAGGAGACAAATCTTGTGCCTGATAGCTTGCAGCTGAAATCAGGAAAAAAGCAGAGGAGTTGAGCTTGAGAAATGAATCCCAGAGAGGAAGGCAGAGACCAGGCAGAGATCACCAGTCACATTGCTTCACCACATGGCAGTTGACTTTGGTGACAAAGCACTTCTTTGGTGCCTTTTTTTTTTTAATATATATTTTTTATTTTTTTAAAAAAGATATTTAGAGTACATAAATATTACATAAAAATATAGGGGATTCCCATATGCCCGGCTCCCTACCCATCTCACATTTTCCCACATTAACAACATCCTTCATTAGTAGAATGCATTCATTACAATTGATGAAAACATTTTGGAGCATTGCCACTAAGCATGGATTATGGTTTACATTATATTTTACACTCTCTCCTGCACAATTTTGCAGGTTATGGCAAGATATGTAATGGCCTATATCTGTCATTGTAATGTCACTCAGGACAATTCCCAAGTCCCAAAAATAACCCCATGTTTCACCTGTTTTTCCCTCTCCCTGCCCTCAGAACCTCTAGTGGTCACTTACATCAATGATATAATTTCTTCCATTGCTAGCATCACAATAAATCTATAGTAGAATACCAGTAAGTCTATTTTAGTCCATAGTTCATTCCCCAATCCTGAGAATTCTGGGATGATGATGCCCACTTCACCTGTAATAGAGAAGGGGCTTTGATCCCATGGGGCAGATGGATGGGTCTCTCTCGCTTGCAGTTGTAGACTCTCTTGGTTCCTTGGGATGGTTGTTGCCCATCATCATCTCCTTTTAGTTGTCCAGGGTGAGTCCAATGAACTGGAGAGTAGGTGTTGCAACTCTGTTGAGATTCAGGGCCAAGCTGGCACATGGACAGCCCAAAGATTTTAGTCTCTTGGATGTACACCTATCAACTCTAGTACTAATTATAGGTTTAAACAGAAGGCTCAGAATAGTGATGTTTAGGGAAACTATGACTGAGTCCAACTCTGTCACATGAGGAAGCATAAATTCCAAAGTAGGGTCCAATGGCAAGGCATCAAACTCCTGAGCTCTCTACCCTGACTATAGTGTCTGGATGTTTCTAGAGCCCTCATGAGCCCCACTATTTAAGGTAGTATTTACTTTGGCAGCCAATGAGATCCTGCTGAGACATGCATAAGCATAACCTCCGGAATGACCTCCCAACTCACTTTGAAGTCTCTTAGCCATATAAACTCATTTGTCTTTACCTTTTCCCCCTTTTGGTCAAGGTTTTTTTCCCATTGTATTGCTAGTTGGTGCTTGGTAGTAATTCCTCAGTACCAGGAGGCTCATCCCCAGGAGTCATGTCCCATGCTGGGGGTGGGAGGAAGGTAATGCTTTTATATGCTGAGTTTGGCTTAGAGAGAGTCCACATTTGAACAACAAGGAGGCTCTCAGGAGGTAACTCTTAGGCACCCTATAATACTAGGCTAAGTTTCAATTTCAACAGTAAAGGTTCATAAGTACAGTCATCAGTATTAAGGGCCCATCAATGGACCATCCTCCTTCATTAGTCATTACCCCTGTTCTCAGGGGATTATCGCTGTTCCCTTAGAGAATGTGGCAGAGCTCCCCAGGATGGGAATTTGATATTCTTTCAGTTATTGTGTGAATCTCCACCCACCATGACAATTCCCCATGAACAACTGAACACATTTATAGCCTTATATGTATGCCCAGGTGACCCTTCTCCCATGTATCCCCCATCACTGACACCCCACACAGATGATCCTCCCATCATAGTTGTAACCCTTCCATGATCCAAAACTTCTTTAAAAATGATGTCAACAAAATAGCCTAATACCATTAATAAGGAAATGAAATAATAATGATAGTTTTAAAAATAAGAAATAAAATACAAAAATTTTTAAAAAATTAAAAATAAAAAAGATTTAGAATAAATCTTTTTTTTTTGACATTATGTCTTTCATAACTGTAAGGTTTATTGTCTTGTATGTATAATGACATTTTCTTCCATTTATTCCCCCAGTGTCTTACTTTTTTCATTTTGTCTTCAAAGAGGTTTTAGGTTAGAGAAAAATATAGGGGATTCCCATATACCCAACATCCTCCCCATTTCCCCCTTTCCCCTTTTCTCCCTTTCCCCCTTTCCCCTAGTAATAGCATTTTATATGTGGATGGTACATTTATTACAACTGATGTACAAATATTGAAACATAGCTACTAACCCTGGCCAATGGTTTTCATTATGGTTTACATTTTGGACAATACACTTTTATAAATTTAACATGGCCTGTATCCATCATTGCAAGATCATGTAGTACACTTCCATTGTCCCCAATATGCCCCATGTTCCATCTATTCTATCCCTCCTCCTCCTCCCCTCAGGACCCAAGGCAAACACCAGGCTTCACTCCTTGAAGAAAAAGATTCATAGTTACTTAAAAAAACATTGAGGGCTTGACATACTGCTCTGTCCTCCCCTATTAGGCACTGCCTATGTTCTCCAAAGACTCCTGCCCCTCTATTTGAGAACATAGCAGGACTCCCCAGGATGGGAGTCCAACACTTTCCCGCTCATTATGTGGGTCTCCAGCCACTGATACAACCCATTATGACAAGTTGAACACTTACACACTCCCTAGAAACCTGCCTCCGGTGTGTCTTGTCCTGAATGCCCCCCAACATCCAACACCCTAAACCAGTAACCCTCCCCTGCCATGTTGTCAAAAGAGCATTCTCAACATTGTAGTTTTAACTACATACCTGCCAATCCCCCTGTGTTCATCTGCTCCCTTCTCCAAAACTCCTCTCAGTTCCATGGGCAGTCCAACCCACCCTTCCCACCCTACCCCCTTGACAAACCAGCACCACCCAATCCAAAAGTATCACTGCACCACTGTCATGCCCCTCCAATGCACAACTACACACTTCCAACTTATCATAGATTTTGCCCATATGGGTGTTGACTCACAATCTTCTTCTTCCTTTCTAACTCTTATAAATCTATCTTCCAGACTCTAGCTCTGTGAGTTTGCTCAATTTACTTAATTCACATCAGTGAGGTCATGTAATATTTGTCCTTCAGTGCCCGGCTTGCTTCATTCACCCAACATAAGGTCTTCAAGATTCATCCATGTTATCCTGTGTGTTGATACTTTTTACAGCTAAGTAATATTCCATTGTATGTATATACCAGAGTTTGCTTATCCATTAATCTGTTGATGGACATTTGGGGTGTTTCCAACTTTTGGCAATAATGAATAATGCTGCTATGAACATTGGTGTGCATATATCTCTTTGTGTCCTTGCTTTCAATTCTTCTGGGTATATGCCCAAAAATGGAATTGCTGGATCATATGGCAGTTCTAGAGTTAGCTTTCTGAGGAACTGCCAGACCGTCCTCCACAATGGCTGCACCATTCTACATTCCCACCACCAGTGGATAAGGGTTCCCATTCCTCCACATCCTCTCCAACACTTGCAGTCTTCTGTTTTTTTAATAACCACCAGTCTAATGGGTGTAAGATGATATCTCATTGTAGTTTTGATTTCCATTTTCGTAATAGCTAGTGATATCGAGCATCTTTTCATGTGTTTTTCAGCCATTTGTATTTCTTCTTTGGAGAAGTATCTATTCAAATCACTTGCCCATTTTTAAAATGGGATGTTTGTCTTTTTATTTTTGAGGTGTAGGATTTCTTTATATATGCGGGATATTAGGACTCTATCAGATATGTGGTTACCAAATATTTTCTCCCACTGAGTAGGTAGCTTTTTCACTTTCTTGACAAATGCCTTTGAGGTGCAAAAGTTTTTAATTTTGAGGAGGCCCCATTTATCTATTTTTTCTTTCATTGCTCATGTTTGGGTGTAAAGTTCATGAAACCATTTCAAATACAAGATCTTGTAGATGCTTCCCTACATTATCTTCCAAGATCTTTAAGGTCTTGGCTCTTATATTTAGATCTTTGATATATCTTGAGTTGGTATTTGTATAAGGTGTGAGATGGTGTTCTTCACTCATTATTTTGGATATGGATATCCAGTTCTCCAAGGACCATTTATTGAAGAGGCCATTCTTTCCTAGTTGAATGGGCTCGGTGGCCTTGTCAAATATCAGTTGACCATATATACGAGGCTTTGTATCAGAACTCACTTCATTTCCGTTTGTTGGTATATTTGTCCTTGTGTCAATACCATGCAGTTTTGACCACTGTACCTTTGTAGTAAGTTACAAAGTCAGGCAGTGTTATTCCTCTGATTTCATTTTTCTTTTTCAATATGTCTTTGGCTATTTCAGGCCTCTTGCCCTTTCAAACAAATTTCATAGTTACCTTTTCCAATTCAGTGAAAAATGCTGTGGTGTATTTTATTGGTATTGCATTAAATCTGTAGATCAGTTTGGGTAGGATAGACATCTTAATGATATTTAGTCTTCTTATCCATGAACAGGGAATTTTCTTCCATTTATTTAGATCTTCTTTGTTTTCCTTTAACAGTGTTGTGTAGTTTTCTGCACACAAGTCATTTACATCTTTAGTTAAATTTATTCCTAGGTATTTGATTTTTTAAATTGCTATTGTAAATGGAATTTTTTCTTGATTTCTTCTACAGATTGCTCATTTATTGGTGTGCAGAAATGCTATTGATTTTGGCACATTAATCTTATAACCTGCCACTTAATTGAACTCCTTTATAAGCTCTAGAATTTTTGTTGTAGATTCCTCAGGGCTTTCTATGTATAGGATCATATCATCTGCAAATAGTGAAAATTTTACCTCTTCCTTTCCAATTTGGATGTCTTTTATATGTTTTTCTTGCCTAAGTGCTTGAGCAAGTACTTCTAACACAATGTTAAATAAGAGCAGTGACAGTGGCATCCTTGTCTTGTTCCAGATCTTAGAGTTTGGGAAGCTTTTAAGATTTCACCTTTGAATATGATGTTAGCTGTGGGTTATTCATATATACCCTTTATCATGTTGAAAAAGTTTCCTTATATTCCTACCTTTTGAAATTTTTTTATCAGGCAAGGGTGCTGCATTTTTTGAATGCTTTTTCTGCAACTATGGAAATGATCATGTGATTTTTTTCTTTTGATCTGTTTATGTGGTATATTACATTTATTGATTTTCTTATGTTGAACCATCTTTGCATACCAGGGATGAAACTGACTTGGTCACAGTGTATAATTTGTTTGATGTGTTGTTGAATACAATTAGCAAGTATTTTGTTGAGGATTTTAACATCTAGGTTCATTAGAGAGATTGGTCTATAGTTTTCCTTTCTCATGGCATCTTTGTTTGGCTTTGGCATTAGGGTGATGTTGACATCATAGAATGAGTTAGACAATATTTCCCCCACTTCTATTTTTTTGGAAGAGTTTAAGCAGGATTGGTGTTAGTTCTTTTCAGAATATTTTGTAGAATTCACTGTGAATTCATCTGGTCCTGGGGTCTTCTTAGATGGGAGGTTTTTGATGACTAATTCTATCCTCTGATTGGTCTGTTGAGTTCATCAATTTCTTCTTTCATCAATGTAGGCTGCTTGTGTGTTTCTAGGAGTTTGTCTGTTTCCTCTAAGTTATCCATCTTGTTGGCATAAAATTTTTCAAAGTATCCTCTTATGATACTCTTTATTTCTGTGGGGTCAGTGGTGATATTCCCTTCCACATTTCTTATTTTCTGTATTTGCATCTTCTCGCTTTTTTTCTTTGTTAATTTAGCAAAGAGCTTGTCAATTTTATTAATCTTCTCAAAGAACAACCTTTTGAATTTGTTTATTTTTTCTAGTGCCTTCTTATTTTCAATTTCATTTAGCTCTGCTCTAATCTTTGTTATTTCCTTCTTTCTACTTCCCTTTGGTGTTAATTTGTTGTTCTTTTTCTAATTCCTCCAGGTGTGCAGTTAGGTTTTTTATTTTAGCTCTTTCTTCTTTTTTAAATTAGGCATTTATGGCTATGAATTTCCCTCTCAGTACAGTTTTTGCTGCGTCCCATCGGTTTTGATACATTATGTTGTCATTTTCATTCATTTCAAGGTAGTTACTAATTTCTTTTGCAATTTCCTCCTTGACCAACTGTTTGTCTAAGAGTGTGTTGTTTAACTTCCATATTTTGTGCCTAATATGCTTCTCTGCCCCTTACTGATTTCCAGCTTCATTCCATTGTGGTCAGAGAAATTATTTTGTATAATTTCAATCTTTCTTAATTCATTGAGAGTTATTGTGTGGCCTAGCATGTGTTCTATCCTGGAGAATGATCCATGTGCACTCAAGAAGAATGTATATCCTGCTATATTCGGATGTAGTGTTCTGTACACAGCTATTAGGTCCATATCCTCTAATGTATTATTCAAAGTCTTTGTATCTTTATTGATTCTCTGCAGATATGTTCTGTATAATGGTGATAATGGTGTATTAAAGACTCCTACTATAAGTGTAGAGGTATCTATTTCTCCACTTAATTTTTCCAGTGTTTGGCTCATGTATCTTAAGGCACCATGGGTGGATGCATAAGTATTTAAGATTGTTCTTTCTTCTTGATATATCATCCCTTTTATTAACATATAATGTCCTTTTTAATCTCTTACAATAGTTTTGCATTTAAAGTCTATTTTGGGGAAGCAGCTGTCGCTCAATTGGTTGGGCTCCTGTTTACCATATGGGAGGCCCCAGGTTCGTTTCCTGAGGCCTCCTGGTGAAGGCAAGCCGCCCCATGTGGCACGGTGAGCTGACGCAGCAAGATGACACAACAAAGGGAGACAAGCAGACACAGAAATATGCACAGCAAATGGAAACAGAGAGCACAGGCAGCAAGGGGGGGGTGGGGATAAATAAATAAGTAAATAAAAAAATAAATAATAAACTATTAAAAAAAATAAAATCTATTTTGTCTGATATTAGTATAGCTACTTCCACCTTATTTTGGTTATTGTTTGCTTGTAAAATTGTTTTCCAACCATTCACTTTAGCCTCCTTGCATCCATGAGTCTAAGGTGTGTTTCCTGCAGACAGCATATAGATGGGTCATATTTCCTTATCCATTCTGCCCATCTATGTCTCTTGACTGGTGAGTTTAATCCATTAACATTCAATGTTATTAATGTCAAAGAATTATTTACATTAGTCACATTATCTTTGGTTTTATGTATGCCATAGGTTGTTTTTGTTTCTCTTTTTATCTCTTCCAATTCTCTCTCTCTTGCTTTTTCTTTTCGAACTGCAGTACTCCCTTCAGTATTCCTTGAAGGGCATGTTTCTTATTGACATACTCTCTTAACTTTTGTTTATCTGTGAATATTTTGAATTATCCCTCTTTTTTAATGCCAGCTTTGCTGGATAGAAAATTCTTGGCTAGCAGTTTTTTCTTTTAGCAACTTAACTATGTCATATCACTGCCTTCTTGCCTCTATGGTTTCAGATGAGAAATAAGCACTTAATCTTATCAAGCTTCCCTTGTAAGTGATAGATCTCTTTTCTCTAGCTGCTTTCAGTATTCTCTTTTTGTCTTGAGAATTGGACAATTTGACAAGTACATGTCTTGGAGTAGGCCTGTTAGGATTTATACTGTTTGAGGTGCACTGTGCTTCCTGGACATGTACATCCATCTCCCTCAATAGGGTTGGGATATTTTCAGCCATTATTTCCTCCATCCAACACACCTTCTATTCCCTTTCCTTTCTCTTCTCCCTCTGTGGTGTCTATAATGCATATGTTTGTGCGTTTTGTGTTCTTATTCAAATACCTAAGTCCTTGCTGAATTTTTTCTATCTTTTTTTTCCCATCTGTTATACTATCTGTTTGATTTCAGAAGTACTGTCTTCCACATCGCTGATTATTTCCTCTGCCTGTTCAAATCTGCTGTTATGTGCTTCCAGTGTATTTTTGATTTCTTGGATTGTGCCATTCATCATCATCATATCCATTATCTTTTCATGTATGTTTACAGTTTCTTCAGTAGTTCTCCCTGTGTTTTCTTAATATCCTTAATCTCTTCCTTCACTTTGTTAAGTTGATTCATGACATTTATTTGTACATCTCTGATTAGTTGTTCCATGTTCTGCATCTCCTCCTGGTTTTTAGTTTGTTTGTTGGACTTGACCATGTCTTCCTGTTTGTAATTTTCGTTAATGTCTAGGCATCTGTTTATCTTGATGGGTTTATTCAGCTGATTAGCTTTTCTCTCTACTCTAGGGTTTTATTTTGTTGTTGTTGTTGTGTGTGTAAGGCTTCACTTTGACACTTCATTGTTCTTATTCTATTTCCTTCCTGTTGTCTATTACCCCTTGGGTAAAAAATCCAGACCAGGGAAAAGGGAAGAGATAGGAAGACAAAAAAAATAATAGTAATAATAATAGTAAAAGGTAGGAGAGGATCCATACAAGACCTAGGAAAATGAATAACTAACACAAGTAAGAAGTACAGAGGAAAAAGATTTAAAAAGTGGAACAGAAACAATGAAATGTGGCACAGAATAGAGAAAAATGTATAGAATGAATTAAAAGGCTGGAATGATGAGAAGAAAGGAAAAGAAAAAAGAAAAAGAGAAAGGAAAAAAGTAGAAATGAAAGAAAAAGAAAACAGAGAAAAAGGGAGAGAGAGAGAGAAATAAAAAGAAGAAAAATTGAAGACCAAACAAAAAGAGCTGGAATGTAAGAACAACAACAGAAAACAGAAGATACAAAGATGAAGGAGAGAAAAGAAATAGTGCAGGTAGAGGAAATCAGTGAA
>JAQZBX010061196.1:0-17152 GCA_029593785.1 Cabassous unicinctus
AATGGGTATGTAAGGAATTGTAATTGAAGCATTTTATAAGTGTTTAATTGGAATTAGAAGAATTTATATGAATTCCTGAGTTAAAAAAAGCAGATGTGGCTCAAGGAGTTGAGTGCCTGATTCCCACATGGGAGGTCCCTGTTTCAGTTCTGGTGCCTCCTAAAAAATAAACAAAAACAAACAACAGGCAAAGCAAACAAACAAAAACCAAAGCAACGGAGTCATTGTGGCTCAGTGGTTGAACACTGGCTTCCCACATACAAGGTCCTGAGTTCAATCCCTGGGAGTAAAGCTTCTGTGATTTCAAAAAAATAATTAATTCATTATTGTTTAAAATATCATTGGAAGTCTATACAATGCTGAAAAATCATGTTAGGAATTACATATGAAAGCAATTTCAAAATACCATTTATTTGTATCTAAAGGGTTGTAACACCATTTTTCATGTGCATGGTAAGTAGTGTTAACAAAATAAAAGTTTGTAATGGTACATTAAATAGATTTCTTTTTTAAACATTTTAAATTATTAGTTATAAAGTTAGTGCCCATTATTAGGTTGGCAGTGACTGGGTTTTATCAAGGAGTAAAATATATACACTCTAGAGTCTTAAGTGTTGCTTTTCCAAAGAGAAAAGGGGTCATGATGTAAATTACAGATCAAATTATAATATAAACTCTTTATGTAAGTGAGGAGTACATTTTCTTTACTGATGCATTTTAGTTGGCTAGGTCTATTTTTTTATCTTGTTGATGCCTTGTATTGGTAATATAATCTCTGAAACAAAAAAAAAAGCAAGAAAAAATCTGTTACATTCTGGATTGTAGATGCTAAAAGAAAAAAAATCATGTTTATAAAGATGTTAACAAGGTGTGGAAACTTACACAAAAAGAAATTGTTTCAACCATATATTACTTAGGTAAGGCAAAGTGTATATATTTTTAATATTATTAGATTGATTGAACTAATGAATGTGTAGACACTTTTAGGTATAAACATTGTGCATATGCACACATGGGTGTCCAAATCACTTGCATGTGAATTTCTGCTGCATCTAAAACATATTTCTGACCAATGCACGTTTATGTATATTTCCTAGATAATTGGATGTAAGATCCCTGCTGGTCAAGAAAGACCTCAAAAATGAGGTGATCAATTACACTCTAGAAGGGCTATTATGATACCTTTAGATTGTCAGCTATCAGTCGATTATGCTAAAAAGGAATGCGGAAAGAACTCTTCTTCAGCAGTATATTAATAGACAATTTAATAACCTATTTACTAATAAATTTTAACTGTAATATTTCCTTGATATTGATGTACTAAATAAATTATATTTTGAATTATTTTGAGATCTAACATGTAACAGTGATAATTTTGCTTAATGAATGCATTTTCTTTTTCTCTATCTAATGGAGACCTGAAGAAAGTATTTGCTACAGATAGAAACTTCATATATGGTACATTTGCCTTTGATCATATGTAAAAGCATAAATAACATAAAATAAAAAAATTAACTCCTGGGTAATTTCCAAATTAAATTTAATCCTAGCCACACACCCCTGCTCTGGGTCCTCATACATGTTTGGCTCTTTGTGAATATGAAAAGAACTGACTTCAATGTGTGTAATGCATATGCTCATTTTCTTATATACACACGAAGAAATCTCAAAAGGGAAGTGGAGATTGCAATACATAAGGATTTTTTCTGATTCTACAGCATATTAGTTATTGATATATTGGGTTAGTAAAAATGGTTATAGAAACTTTTCTTCAGCAATATATTATTAATGAAAATATCACTTATATTTTCTAATATATGGGCAAATTCTGGGATTTCATTATATTTGCATCAAAATGAGGGAGTGTTAACATACATTTACTCTCCATATAAAGAAATACTGTATTTTACATGCAAATAACAAAACTTTGACTTAGTAAATTTATACACTCATAGGCAAAACTTTGGGAATATCTATTATTGTTCATGATATATGATGGTGATGAGATTCATGGAGAACACACCTACATATTTTTATTGACTTATTTCTCATATTTCTTGTTTAGGAAAAAATAAATCAATTTTGTAAGTGTGGTTATAAAGTTAAATGAGGGGGAATGTGGGAAGATGGAAATGGATTAGACAGATAGGGCTCAACTTTCTCATTAAAACAACAGAGAAAGACCCAAAAGCTGGCTGGGAGACCTGCTTTGGGGGTCAGCAGAGCAGGATAGTGCTTCACAATTCCCAGGATGGTGAGGGAAGGAGAGAAAAAGAATGCAAAACAACAAATGTGGGTTAACAAACCTCTGGGGCCACAGGGAAGGGCATCCATCTCCCACCCCCAGATATTAAGGTGGGGTAAAACTCCTTTTTTGCTGGAGCTGACTGAGGGGTACAGCCATCTTCTTCCTGGTCAGCTGTTACCAGGAAAAATGGAAGGGGAGACAGAGGCTTTCTTCAGTGAATTCAGCCAGCAGATCACTCTTTAAATCTCCATTCTGGCCACAATAAAACACAAGAAAATGGAGAGAAACACACCTCTGTGGAAAGGTGTGCCAAAGAGCACCATCTGATGACCAGTATGGAAGTTGCAAAGACAAAACTATTGTTGCATGGACAAAAATCTGTGCCTGGACAAAAATCTGTGCCCTATTTGTGAGTCCCTGGTATGAGTTTGATTATTTAAACTGAGCAGTTTTAAAGACTTTTGAAAAAATATCAAAGAAGTGCTGTGAAAAAAAAACAATAGGCAAGAGAGAGAAATTAGCCATCAGAGTAAATTCACCAACATATTCAGATGCCTAGATATCAGCAAAAATTTACAAGCCTTACTAGGAAATAGGAAGAGATGTCCCAGTCAAAGGAACAAACCTAATATCCTGAAGAAGTACAGGATTTAAGACAATAGATCAATGATAATCAGAGAGCTCTCCAAAATCAACTTAAAGAATTGAAAAAAAATATGACTTAAAAGATAAAGGATATTAAGAAGACATTGAGTGAGTATAAAGTACAATTTGAAAGCTTGCAGAGAAAAGTAACAGAACTTATGGGAATGAAAGGCAAAATGGATGAGAGTAAAAATATGTTAGAGTGGAGCAGATATGGCTCAAGCAGTTGAGGTCCTGGCTCCCATATGGGAGGTCCTGGGTTTTGTTCCTAGTGACTCCTAAAGAAGACAACCAAACATCAAGCAAAAACAATGAGCAGACAATTAGCAAAAACAAGGAGCATTGAGCAAACACCTGAGCAGACAATGAGCAAAAATAAAATGAGCAGGGAGTGGATGTGTCTCTAACAGTTGAGCATCCACCTCATATGTGGGAGACCCAGGGTTTGTTTCCCAGGCCCTCCTAAAGAGAAGTAAAATGCAGAATATGCAGACAATGAACAAAAACAAATAGCAGACAATGAGCACAAACAACGAGCAAAAAAATGAGAAGACTAAGGAACCATCTCAGGTGGGAAAATGATTTTAAAAGATATAAAAAAGATATTAAAAAATATATTAGCAGCATATAAGAACAGATGTGAAATGCTGGAAGACAGAATTATTGATTTTTTTTTTCATTTTAATTTTGAATGCTATTCTTACATCTTTATTTCATGTTCTATCATGTAGACACAAACATTTTGAATTAACAAATTTTATGTTGTTTGTTGTATTTTCCCTAACTTTACTACCCCAGCACTTCTTCCCTTCAGGTTATTTCAAAGGCAAGTGCTTCCAGACTTTCAAGAAAGAGATCATCCATATTTTGTTCAAACTCTTTCACTATTTGTATATCACTTATAACAATGCTACCATCCACATATTAAAAGGTATTAATATGGGGGAGAGGAAAGGGGGAGGATGTTGGTTATATGGGAGTCTGATGTATTCTGTGTGTGACTTTGCTGTGACCTAAAACTTCCTTAAAAATAAAATGAAAAATAGTGAGACACTGGGAAATGAAAAAGGGAAGGTGCCAAGGTACAGACTGTACAACAGATATTGCAGTTATGAAAGACAAAAGGCCAGAATTAGTGATTTTGAAGATAGACCATCTAAACTGGAAAAGACAGGAGAACAGAATGGAAAGAGAGTGGAAAAAATGGAACAGTTTCTCAGGAAATACATTACAATGCAAATGCATGAATATACAAATTATTAATGTCACAGAAGGAAAAGAGAATGGAAACCAGGGATAAAGAACATTTGAAGAAATAATGATTGAAAACTTCTAACTTTATAAAAGACATAAATATCAACAAGAAAGACAATACACCCCAAACAGAATAAATCTGAATGAATCTACCCAGAGATACTTGATGTTCAGAATGACAAATATCAGAGACAAAGTGAGGATTCTGAAAGCAAGAGAAAAGCAAAGCATCACATACAAGTGAACATCAATAAGTGTCTAGCTCTCATCAGAAACTGTGAAGGGAAGAAGAAAGTGGTATGATGTATAAAAAGTACTGAAAGAGAAAACCTGCCAGTCAAGAATTCAGAATCCAGCAAAAATTTTCTTTCAAAAATGTAGGTGATAGTCACATCTTATTCAAATATTAACTCAAAATGCTTCAGGGATCTAAAAATAAAAACAACAATTATGAATCTCCTGAAAGAAAAGATCATCTTCAAAATCTTGTGGTAAGTGGTATTTTCTTAAACTTTACACTTAAAGCACAAGCAACAAATGAAAAAACAGAAAAATGTAGCCTCCTCAAAATTAATCACTTTTTCACCTCAAACTATTCTGCTAAAAAGGTGAAAAGGCACCCTAATCAATTAGAGAAAATATCTGGCAATCACATATCTGATAAGAGTTTAAGATCCATGATATATATATACAGCACAACAATTTAAAAAAAGACAAACTATCCAGTTAAAACATGAGCTAAAGACTTGAAAAGACAAGTGTCTAAAGAAGAAATACAAATGACAAAGAAAGACATGAAAAAATGTTCAACATCACTAGTGACTAGAAAAATGCAAATCAAAACTAAAATGAGATGTCATTTCACACTTATTAGACTGGCTGCTATTAAAAAGTTGGAATACTGTAATTGTTTGAGAGGATGTGGAAAGATAAGAATGCTTATTCACTGTTGGTGGGAATGTAAATGATACAGCCACTGTTGAGGACTGTTTGGCAGTTCCTAAGGAAAGTTAATAGAGACTGGCCATGGAACCCATCAATACCATTGCCTAATATATAGCAATAGAGAGTGTCTGCAACTGCAAGAAAGGTAGCTTCATCGATTTACCCCATGGGATAGAAGCCCCCTGTCAATTAGAAACAATCTTCAAGTTTGGGGAATGAACAATGGACTAAAGTAGACTTATTATTTTACTATAGACATTATTATTCTAACAATGGAAAACATGTATTATTGATGTAAAGGCAGTGTCCACTCTAGATTCTGAGGGATAGTAGAGAGAAGAATAGTGTAATATTGGAGCATTTTCAGGGCATTGGATTTGTCCTGCATGACGTTGTGGTGCCCAATGCAGCCCATTGCTTATTTTGTCATAAGTTGAAGAATTCTGCTGGACGGAGTTTGAACTATGGGGTGGAGTGTGGTCCTTGGTTTGTACCAATGTTTCAATATGGGATCATCAATTGTAACAAATGAACCACACTAATGAAGGATGTTATTGTGGGAATGTGTGGGAGGGAGTAATGAGGCATATGGGAATCCCTTATATTTTTTATGTAACATTTCTCTAAAGCTTTTAAAAATAAATAAATAAATAAATTCAAATGATTAGTAAGATGAGAAAAAACAACTAATCATCTATATGTTGTCTACAAGAAATTCACCTCAGATATAAGGACACAACCAGTTTAAAAGTGAAAGGTTGGAAAAATATATTCTATGGAAATAGTAACCGAAAAAGAGCAAGAGTAGGGATACTAATATTAGACAAAATAGATTTTAAGTGCAAAAGAGTTTATAAGGGATGAAGAAGGCCATTATATATTAATAAAACTATAAATTCACCAAGAAGAAATTAGTATACTAAATATTTACAGACCTAACCTGAGTACCCCAAAATACATGAGGCACACACTGACAAAGCTGAAGGGAGAAATAGAAATCTCTAAAATAATAGTTGTTTACTTCAATACACCACTCTCAGTATTGAATAGAACATCTGGACAGAGGATAAATAAAGAAACAGAGAACTTGAATAGTATGAATAATGAACTAGATCTAACAGACATCTACATTGCACCCCAAAGTAGCAAGACATACATTCATTCCATGGATCATTCTACAAGATAGTCTATATGTTGGGTCAAAAGACAACTCTCAATGATTTTAAAAGGATTGAAAGTACACAAAATACTTACGTTGATCAAAATGGAATGAAGCTGGAAATCAATAATGAATGGAAAAAAGGAGAAATACATAAATATATGGCGATTAAAGAACAAACTCTTAAATAATATACAGGTCGAAGAAGAAATTGCAAAGGTTTCAGGAAATATCTTGAGATAAATGAAAATGAGAACAGAACAAATCAAAACCTATGGGACACTGCAAAGGCACTGCTTAGGAGAGAATTTATGGCCCTCAAAACTAACATTAAAAAAGAAGAGCTAAAGTTGAAGATCTAACTGCATACCTGGAGGCACTAGAAAAAGAAGAGTAAACTAATCCCAAACCAAGCCAAAGGAAATAAATATAATAGTAAAGATCACAGCAGAAGTAAGTGAAATTGAGAAAAAAAAATAGAATCAAAACCACCAAAAATGGGTTCTTTGATAAAATCAACAAAATTGGAAAACACTTAGCTAAACTAGCAAAGTAAAAGAGAGAAGATGCAAATAAATAAAATCAGAAATGAGAGGGGGATCATTATTCCACAGAAATAAGAATGATCATAAGAGGATGAAAAACTATATACCAAAAAACAAAACAAAACAAAACAAAAAACAATGTGGAAGAGATGGACTAATTCACAGATTCATGCAAACCACCTACTCTGACCTTAGGAAAATAGAAGGCAGTCATTTTTGATGACTGAAGCAGTCATCAAAATTCTCCCAAATATGAAAATCCTGGGACCAGATGGCTTCACAGGTGAATTCTACTAATCATTCAAAGATGATCTAATACCAATCTTGCTCAAGCTCTTCCAAAAAACTCAACAAGAAAAATGCTACCAAAGCCATTCCATGAAGCCAACATCACCCAAATACTGAAACCAGTTAAAGATGCCATGAAAAAAGATAATTACAGATATATATCCCTAGTGAATATAGATGCAAAAAATCTCAACAAAATACCTGCAAACAGAATCCAAAAGCACATTAAAAGAATTATACACCATGATCAAGGGGGTTTTATCCCAGTTATGGAAGGGTGGTTCAATACAAGAAAGTCAATTAGTGTAATAAACAACATTGATAAATTAAAGGAGAAAAATCACATGATCCTCTCAATTCTTGCAGAAATGGCTTTTGACAAAACCCAGCACCATTTCTTGAAAAAAAAATTCAAAAGATAGGAATAGAAGGAAGCTTTCTCAATATGGTAAAGTGCATACATGAAAAACCTACAGCAGCACTGTATTTGATGGTGGAAGACTGAAAACTTTCCCACTGAAATCAAGAACAAGACAAGAATGCCCACTATCACCATTATTATTCAATATTGTGCTAGAGGTTCTAGCTAGAGCAATTAGGCTAGATAATTAAATAAAATGCACCCAAATAGGAAAGAAAGGAGTAAAATTTCACTCTTCACTAATGGAATGACGCTATATCAGATAATCCTGAAAAATCCACAACAAAGCTACAAGAATTAATAGACCAGTTCTGCAAAGTGATGGGATACAAGATGAAAAGACAAAAATAATAGCGTTTCTTTATACTACTGATGTATAATCTGAGGAGGAAAAAAAAAATTCCATTTATAAAGCAACTAAAACAATCAGATATTTAGGAATAAACTTAACGAAGGACATAAAATACCTGTATTCAGAAAACTACAAAATATTGGGAAAATAAACTGAAGAAATTAAATAATGGGAAGGACATTCCCTGTTCATGGATTAGAAGAATTAATATTGTTAAGATGTCAATCCTACCCGATTTGATTTACAGATTCAATGAAATCCCAACAAAAATCCCAACAGTCATTTTTGCAGAAACTGAAAAGCCAAAATCAAATTTATTTGGAAGGGTAATGGCCCTAAATAGTAAAAAATGTCTTAAAAAAAGGAATGAAGTTGGTGTACTCTCACTTCCTGACTTTAAAGTGTATTACTTAGGTACAGTGGTAAAAGCAGTGTGGTACTGGTGTAAAGACTGATGAATGGAACTGATGAGAACTTAGAAATTGAGTCTCACACCTACAATCGAGTCATTTTTGACAAGGCTATTAAGTCCATTCAGCTGGACCAGAAGAGTCTATTCAATAAATGGTGCTGGGAGAACTAGATAGTCATATCCGAAAGAAAGAAAGAAGACCCCTATCTCACACCTTAAACAAAAAACTCAAAATGGATCAAAAACTTAAATATAAAAAGATCAATTTTAAGACTCTTAGAAGAAACTGTAAAACATCTTCAAGATCTTGTTGTATGTGGTAGTGCCTTAAAATTTACATCCGAAGCATGTATGAGAAGCAAAAGAAAAAAATAAATAAATGGGCACTCCTCAAAGTTAAACATTTTTCCAGCTCAAAGGACATTGTAAACAGATTGAAATGTCAGCCAACTCAATGGGAGAAAATATTTGGCAATCACATACATGATATGTGCTTTATATCCATGATATATAAAGATATCATACAACTCAATAATCAAAAGACAAAATATCTGCATATAAAATGGGCAAACAACTTGAAAAGTCAATTATCCAAAGAAGAAAATACAAATGTTGAAGAAACACATGAAAAAATGTTCAACATCACTAGAGATTAAGGAAATGCAAATTAAAATTACAATGAGATATCATTTCACACCTGTTAGACTGGCCGTTATTAAAAAGTTGGAAAACTGTAAATGGAGAGGATGTGGAGATATAGGAACCCTTATTCACTGTTGGTGGGAATGTGGAATCATATAGCTACTGTTGAGAACTGTTTGGCAGCTCCTAAGGAAGTTGAATATAGACTTACCATGGGACCCTGCAATACCATTGTTACATATATACCCAGAAGAACAAAGCAGGGGCACAACTAGACATCTGCACACTGATGTTCATAAAAGATGGAAACAACCCAGGTATCCATCAACTGATGAATGGATAAACAAATTGTGATATATACAGACAATGGAATGTTATGCAGTAGTAAGAAGCAATGAATTCGTGAATCATATGACAACATGGATGAACCTTGAGGACATTATGTTGAGTGAAGCAAGCCAGACACAAAGGGACAAATACTGTTAAAAAAAACAAACAAACATTTAAACCTTCAAAGAAAAGTAAATAGTAAATGTGCTGCAAAAATGTAATGTGAATTAATAAGAAAAGTGTCTTAGAAAATAATATTATCAATAAAGTTTAGAAAAAAAAATTTTTTTAAAGGAAATATAATTATGTAGCGTATTGGTGCTTACTTGCCACAAGCCTTTTTCTGGCTTGTATCTTATCCTTTTGTTTAAATTAATTATTGAATTTTACTGACTGACTTCTGAATTTCTTTTGTGCTAATGTCTCCAGTCATATGCATTAAGACCCACCCTGATTGAATTTGGCCTAATCTTAATAGGATATTCAAAGATCCTATTCACAAATGAGTTCACACCTTAACTAATAATAACATGTCTCAAGGTCCTACTTACAAAAGTGTTCACACTTGCAGGAAGGCAAATTATGGCTTGAGCATAACTATATGGGGCACATAATCCAATCCCCAGAATCATAACCAGCCTGGCACTAAAGAGATAGAGATGGGACAAAATGAAAGAAAAATGAGGTCATGGGAGAACCATGAAAGCAGAGGTCAGGGAAAAAGAGATTTTCTCATCATGAGAGAAGGCCTTCCATCCAGTGGGTGAATAGGCCAGGGCTTGTGCCCAGCATGTGGAAAGGCAGGCCTTCTGCCCAGTTTCCTAGAGACAGTGGGTATATGCCCCAGTATTTGAAATGAGCAGGTCACTGCTCAAGTGCTTGGGAAATGCGGGGCTGCTACTTCAACAGGCCAAAAGGACAAAGCAAAAAACACAGATAAACCTCAGACCTTGGAAAAGAATGGAGTTAGCCCTACTGGATTTTGTACTTGCTTGGGCTACATGACATGTGTTTCCTTCCAATTTCTTCCTTCAGAAATGGAAATGTCCTTTCTACACCTGTTCTACTATTGCATTTTAGAAGTAAGCAGTTTCCATGAAGCATGGGGTAAAGTTCATTCAGAGAAACAAAGATAAATATTGAGAGCAGAATTTTAACTGGGATTGATATAAACAAGGGGTTCTTAACCTTTTTTTGTTCTATTGACCCCTTTGCCAGTTAGGTGAAAACCATGGACCCCTTACCAAGTCCACACTATACTGTGTATTATTTAATAAATATATCACACCCACACCAACACATTCCCACAAGAATAACAGTTTTTTTAAATTTAAATTGAAGCTTACAGACTCCTTGTTAAGAACCCCTGATATAGAGGCAGTGATCACAAGAAGTTTTGAGGGGAGGGAGTGGAAAGAAAAGGTGTAAAATGGAGGCATTTTGGGGACATTGGAATTGTCATTCATGAGAATGCAATGACAGATACAGTCTGTTATTCATTTTGTCATAACCTATAAAATTGCATGAGGCAGAGTATAAACTGCAGTATAAAATATAGTTCATGGTTAGTAGCAATGCTTCATTATGTTTGCATCAATTTTAACAAATATACCAAACTAATGAAAGATGTTGTTAATGTGGGAAGGTGTAAGAGGGGGAAGGGGAGGGGTATATGTGAATTCCCTATACTTTTTATATAATATTTATAATCAAAAGATTCTTTAAAAAAATTAAATAAAACATGTATATAGAATTACATTTGATGGAACAGATGCTGCTCACATGGTTGAGCACCTGCTTCCCACATGGGAGGTTCAGTTCCTGATGCCTTCTAAAAACAAATAAAACAGGGAACAGATGTGGCTCAAGCGGTTGGACGTTTGCCTCTCACTGGGAGGTACTGAGTTTGGTTCCCAGTGCCTTCTAAAGAAGACAAGCAGACACAGTGAGAAGACACAGCGAACAGAAAATGAGCAAACAAACAAGGGAGCCATTCTCGGAGGTGGGAGAACAAGCAAACAAACAAAAATAACAACTCAGAGGAACCAACATGGCTCAGTGGTTGAACACCGGCTTCCCATATATGTATTCCTGGGTTCAATCCCCAGGCCCTGTACTATCAAAAAAAAAAAAATTACATTTGATACAAATAACTTACATAAATGAAGATAAATTAAAGAATATTGAAGTCACACAAAAGTGGGAGTAATTCATCATGACAAGCTCCATAGTATAAAAGTGCTGAATGAAATCTTTGAGGGAAAATATAGTATGTTTTGAACATATGGACTTACACAAAGGAATGAAGAGCACCAGAAATGGTAAAAATATCAATAAATATGCGATAATTTTGCTCTTTATGTATATTTAAAGTGATATATTATCATATGAAGTCATACTGTGAGGAATAAATATGTATAATATAAGCTCCAAATCAAAATCAAATTTAGAAAATAATATATATATTTATATATAGCTAAAAGCCAGTAAGAGGATAATTCAAATGTAGCCTGAAAAAGATGAAATAGAAAACAAAGAATAGAGCAAAGAAAAAGAAAAAAATACAGTATAGTATATTTAACATTTAAAAACACCTATAATTAAAATTAATTAAAATAATAAAACACCACAATTAAAAGGCAGAGAATCTGTGTTAGGATTAAATAGTAAGCCGCTATTCTTTGCTACCTTCAGGAAATTCACTTTAATCTAAAGACCCAAATAGTGTAAAAGTAAAAGTATATGTGAAGATATATATGCTAACCCAAACCTTTAAGAGGTGTATTGGTTATATTAATAACTAAAAATGTAGACATTGAAGCAAACACCAGACATAAAGGATGTTATTTCATACTGATGAAAGAGTCAATTAATGAAGATGACATTAAAGTATGTAGCATTAACACAGAAAAAAAAAAAAAGCAGAGGAGCTTCAAAAGACATAAAGCAAACTGACAGAATGGCTAGGAGAAATAGACATATGAAGACTTAAACTCAGAGACTTCAATATCCCTCTACTCTTCTGATACCTGAGGTGAAAAAGCACATTCTGTGCAGTTTCAGCACTTTGAACTTTGAGCAGACTTCTTTATGGCCCAGAATGTGCTATAATTTAGTAAATTACCAATGCTTATTTGAAAAGAAAATATATTTTGCAAATTTAGGATAGAGTGTCATATGAATGTCAATTTGAGGAAGTTAGTAAATTATGTACTCAACTCTTCTATTAATCCTTACTTTTTATGATGTTCTATGAGTTGTAGTGAGCCATATCTCAAACTGTTTAAATAGGATGGTATTTTTTTATTTCCCCATTTGATTTTAATAATTCCTTCATGTATTGCTATGCTATATAATTATGTGTGTACAATGTTATGCCACTTCATTTGAATAAATATTTCAAAATAAGTTCTCTAAATTCTAAAGGAAATGATCACAATATTCTTTAAGACATTGGTGTCCAAATTAAATTTTACATTATGATTGTTTAGATATCACCAGCTACTATATGTGTTACATATATTTAAAATATATCTAAAATATATATTTGGTGTCTGCTCATGTCCTTTTTTTAATTAGAGAATTTGTAGGATTACAGAAAAAAATGCAGAAAATACAGAATTCTCATATTTCCCATTATTATTTACACCTGCATTACTGTGGTACCTATGTTACTATAGATGAAAACATATTATAATTATACCATTAACTATAGTCCATAGTTTACATTGGAATTCACTGTGTCATACTGCACTACATTGCTGCTGTTGTTAGTTTTAATTTTTATTCTAGTAATATTTACATTACCTAAAATTTTCCATTTTAATCACAATACATTTCTACAATTACTGATAAATAGATAATGTATAAGTGTTCATACATATATATCTTGTAATATACTCTGCATGACTTTAATTTGAATGGTATATAATTAAAATTGTGCAGAAAATATCATAATTTTCAAATATTATAATTCATTAACTAACAATATATCAGTGCCTTGTGATAAAAATCAATCTTGGAAGTAGCAGAAGGGGTGGTATTGATTTTAATGAGTGACAATCATGGCCCTAATTTACAAAACTGAACTGTAATATCACAGTGATTATATGTAAAAAATAAATGTTTTGGAAATTTATTTATCAAATATAACAAAATATTTTTTGTCAGCCATTATAGAATTCTGCTCCTAATTCAAGGGTTACTCCAGGGGTTATATGTCCTAATATATTAGACACATATAAAAACACACAATATAAATTCATAATTTCACTGATTCATTATCTTAACATATCATAAGGTGGAAATAGGAAATATTTACCTCACTTTGGTATATTTTGTATAGAAAATTTAAAACCTGACAACAAAGTTTTAATTCTAATATTTCTAAACATGTTACTGATCTCCTGTTTTGTAAATATTTTCCTTTACATTGAGCAGAAGTAATTCTTATTTAAAATTTGATCTTCCACATGATGAAATATATGGAAATACCTTTGACTTCAATTACCAATCACACCTTACTCAGATGTATTTTATTCAGACTAAAATCTTTAATATAACTTTATGACTACTTTTCTGACATTTATATATATATTTCATATATATATAGAAATTTTCATACATTTCTATATATGTATTTGGATCATTTTAACTAAATGATGAATGACAGATACCCTCTGACTCTTATAAGTGCACAAAAAAATCAAAGAAAGTGAAGTTCTAGTGTGTATTTTCTGGGACTCTGTAAGTTTAAAGAAGGATATGTGGAAACCGAATTCCTTGTCAAAAGACACACATTTTTGCAATGGTGTGTCAGGTACCAGAGAATGTTCATTTTTTGAAGGGGAAATCTCAAAGTAAAATACAATCATGTTGTTACTATGCTGACACACAATACAATGACTGTCCCTGTAAATTCATGTTATGTCTCTTAAAGCCTTAAATAGGAAAGAAGTTTAACTTTGAGGCATTTTCAACTCATCTCATTCAAATAAGAGTTTCTTGAAATAATTATTCTATTGTTTTCCTGTATAAACACTCTCCTCATAACTGTCTTTACAGCCTATTTTATCTGCTTGTTTCTAAGACAATAGATTATAGGGTTCAAGAAAGGAGGGACTATAGAATAGAACAAAGAGGTGACAATGTTCTGAATTGTAGGTAAGCTGGAGGTTGGCTTCACATACACAGCAACACCTGAACTGACAAAGACAGTCACTATGAGGATGTGAGGGATACAGGTGGAAAAGGCCTTTCTTCATTACCCTCTTGTGGGAAACTTGAGCACAGTAGAAAATATATGACTATAAGACATGGTGATGAATGCAAAGAAGCCACCAACAATCAGCACTGCAGAGACAAGAATTAAAATTTCATTGCTTAAGATCTCAGAGCAGGAGAACTTCAACAGAGAGGGAACATCACAGAAAAATTGATGGACCATGTTGGACTGACAGAAGGACAGGCAGAATGTATTGCCAGTGTGAAACCCAGAGTAGGCCAGACCACTGAATACGGAGGCCAGAGTCATCTGGAAAAAGACCTGAAGATTCATGATCACAAGGTAATGGTGGGGCTGGCAGATGGCCACAAAGTGGTCAAGGGCCATGATGGTGAGCAACAGAAATTCTGTAAAAGCAAACAAAAGAATGAGGAAGATATGAGCTACACATACAACCCTGGGGATAGCTCTGTTGTCAATCAGGAAAAAGATATATGCTTTGGGAATAGTGACAGAAATGTAGCACATGTCTGAGACAGACAGATTCCTAAGGAAGAAGTACATGGGGGTATGAAGACTCTAGTTGAGGTTGGTTACTGCAACAATGAGAAAGTTTCCTGACAGGGTTACCAAGTACATCAATAGGAATAGCATGGCATGTAAGACTGTATTCTCCCACACATCAGAAAATCTTGTTAGCAGGAATTCAGTTCACCATGGTAGAGTTGGGCATTTTTAGGGTAATTTGCTGTGGATGTGGTGACCTGAAGGCAAAAAATCCCTAAAAAAACATGGAGAACAAAACAGGAGGAAAAATATTATACTAATGATATTTATAGGCTCATGTTTATCTAATTTTTCTCTGTATTGATTGGCAGTAAAACATAACATAATATTGCCTCATGCTTCTTTAGTTTCCCTGTCAAATACCGAATTTTTAGGAGAATGTTAGCATTAAAATCTAATCTTTAAGAGCAACTGCCAATATTGACATAAATTTCTATCATTTAATAGCTGTAAAATAAGTATATTGGAGTTCAAAAATTTGCCTGGTGGATTTATTCAGTTAATATAACTAATTTCTACACACCAGATTCTTCAGAAATATTCTCTCTCATCTCTCAGAACGTCTGGTGGTCACTGCCTTTAAATCAATGATAAGAGTTCTTCCATTGCTAGCAAAATAATGTCTATAGTTGAATAATAATGTCTACTTTAGTCCATTGTTCATTCCCCAGTCTTGACATCCCAGCTGCCAAGTATTATAGGAGCCTCTTTTCAATCACAGTGATCCAGAGCTGAAATGTCACTCCATTTGTTTCCTACATCTTGAATAATAAGTGGACCATTAGAATTATTCAAAACAATTTTCCATATTGCTCTTTACTTTTGTATTTCTCAGGCTTGCCCAACAATATACAATGACTTCAACTCGGAACACCCAATTTTAATTTATAATGTAACCAATCCAGGAGTATAAATACTTGTTTCACCAGCATTTTCACTACATCAATGTACCTGTATATCCATTTAAAAATCCTAAGAGATTTTGTCATAATAAAACAAGAATCTCAATATAATATAATATAATTCCTGAATATTTTCATTGATATTATCCATAGTCTTATGGTCCATGGAACTATCCATATCTAAGGCTAATTTGAATGCCCCAGTAATCCTTCTCTCTCCTGTTTCATTGATGTCAATATTTCCTATTAAATTCTAAGTTTTGTTTTTCATCCTTCTCCATGCACTTCTTGAATTTTCATGAACTCAGTTTCCACTGTGCAAAAGGTCCATTTCTAAAATTCTGATCCATTAATTTTCTAACTTACTTTCTTCCTGTTTCTATTCACTAGCCCTTTCCAAAGGGTGTATTTTCCATCAATCTCAGTATTTTTATGAAATCTAACAATGAGACTCTGACAGCATCTAATCATCTCATTTCAATAACTTTATCAGAATTTCAAGTGGCTTTCAGCTTCCCCCCACCCCCACCTCCCACCCCCATTTTCAGCTTTTGGAATATCTATTAACACTGAAGAATACTACAAGGGTTTCCTTCCTTGGTGCCACATCTCTGCTGTATCAAGGTTGTCCTCTATATTATAACAGTCACTTTAATATTTCAGTAAAGGTTCATCAGGACTTAAGGTATCATTTCTTAGGAGTCAGTTCCAAATTGCATTCTTAGTACATTCTGTCTTCCTTAGTTTGAGATTCTGCTCCATTACCTTCTTTTCCTCCCTGTCTTCATTCTTCTTCATCTTCTTTATTCTGCTTTCATTTATTCTACTATATCTGTCTCCCTGTCTTTTCTCTTTCTTCTGAAACTTCACTGATGCTTCCTTCTTTTCCCTTATGCTAATTGCCATCAGTATCTGACATAACTTTGGCAGGTTACAAAGATTCATATTATGTAACATTAATTAAAAAATGAAATTGAACTTAACCTGAAATCTAATGAATAATTTTCTAATATCCATTATGCCTCTTTTGCAATATGGTTTACAAATTACCTCATGCAACTTAAAATTGGTGGAACTTGGTACATGTCTTAGAGAGTCCCCATTTTGTTTTAAAATACCTAAGATCATCTTAAACAAATGCGTTACACAATTGAAAATTCCAAGCAAAATTCTCGAATAAATATCCTCAATAATTTCTTTCTCATTAATTTACTATTT